>KN882451.1:73005-83333 GCA_000934455.1 Apostichopus parvimensis | reverse complement strand
AGATTAAGCTAGGCCTATCATCACTGTATCATATATTCTCTAAATTAATTACGCTGTGCCTACAGTATCGCTGTAGCCTAGACCTTGTTCAAGTTTTAATTCTTTGAACTTGCCGCTCTAACACTAACATATATACACATACTATCAATGCTATAGCCTAGCCATGCATAGACTAGTGTTTTTTTATAGTTTTTTTTCCTTTTACTCGTTTTAGCTGAAGGGGCGGGAGATGGTGTCCGTTTGGTGTTAATTACTACGTATAGATTATAAGATATAGCCTACTGACCTAGCTCAGTCGTCTAATTTAGATAGGCCTTCAAAGTGAAGGCTGAGGGGGGGGGGGGCAAGCAGCCGATATCAAACCATGTATTGTCGCGCTATCGCCAAAGTTATAAATAAAAAATAGGTATAATTGGGCCTAGGCCTATAGCCTACATAATTATAAATTAAGGTACGTATGGGTATGGGCCCTCGACCATATTTGCTATCTTAACAAATGCATATAGGCCTATAAAAAGTCATGATGAACGCTTTGCAACTCTAATATAGGCTAGGCCCTTTTTTCTTTAATTGACACAGCCATTCGCCACAACTTCCACAAGATAAGTTAATGTTTTAATTTGTAACAGTTAGCCTAGGCTATAGCCTTAAAGTTATAACTTATAAGTTATAGTTATACTATGCCTAGGCTAACGACAGTTACTGATTACAGGATAGAAACTGCGACGTTTTCAATAGTCTATGCTGTTATATATTCAAGTAAATAATATCGGACCTTATATTAACCGACTTAAGCTGAACTGTTGAAAACGGCACTGTAGCCAGGCTACCGTGTATATATGTTTGACTATTTTACTCAGTGAACTGAGTCTTTATTATAGGCATAGGAGGCCTAGGCCTATCCACAGTTTGTAATTAAGTGAGTGACTTTCGGAATATATTTACTTTATATGAAAAGAAGAAGAAAATAAAAACAAGAATTACAAATAACTTTCAACGTTTGATATGTATTTCCAAATTATTCATTAAATAGTGTTTGCGTTTACATTGAAGCTGTTAATAATACTGATTTTCTGCTTAAAAAAATTGAGTACTTACCTTTTTGGGTTCTCTTGTTGAAATAAGTAACTTTTTAGTAGTTTCCAAAACTGGCGCCTTTATGCCTGTTAATGTACTGCCCATGCTCAGCCTAATAACCACGCCTACACCGTCAGCTTCGAACCAATTACGTGCGTGCTTATTGCAGGCGGTCGCCTTTGAGTGCAGCGATTGGGCCTTGCACAAATTCATGTCCATATATACTGTACTGTTGATTACTTAGTCTTCGTTTATATCTGTGCGAAGCTCTTCTGCACCCTTTTTATTGTAAAAGTTGCCGGCTGCAGCATGTAATAACGGCCCTACGATAGCCAGCTATCTGATTCACTGCGAGTATGCGTCTAAATTTGTTTGAATGCGAGTACATGCGATTTTGCTTAGAAAAAAAAACGCTTAATTCCCAGTTCCGCTGAGTTCTTTGGTTGAAAGAATGAAGACACTTTTAGGTAGTTTCTTACTTTGGCGCCTTTTTTCGTTCCAAGCCGTACTGCCCATGCTCAGTTCCTTATAGAACCACGCTCACCTCACATGAACACTTTCATACGCTGCACGGACAGGACCGGGGTTGTCGTACGAACCCAGTTGTATCAGGAATTTGCTTTCAGCGGGTTTTTAAAGCAACCGTACTAGTAATGCAAGGCCGATCAAGCTCTTTTAGATTAACGTGCATGACGTACAGTAAATAATAAGGCCTGCATGCATTGCATATTTCCAGTCTTGTGGTCTGCGAATAAGTATGTTGTCAACTTGTGATTGTCGTCATAGTATTAGTAGGCTAACAATGCAAGTATTATATGTATTGTTGTTATAACGACTTTGTATATGGGATGGACTCCAGATCTGAGGATACATGGAACCGCGTTAGAATATATATGGACGGTTCGGTGGGAATTTGGGGAAGAAGCGTAATATCCTTGGAGTCTAATATAATTATGATCAAGAATG
The DNA here is from genome assembly GCA_000934455.1 of Apostichopus parvimensis. Lineage (NCBI taxonomy): Eukaryota > Metazoa > Echinodermata > Holothuroidea > Aspidochirotida > Stichopodidae > Apostichopus > Apostichopus parvimensis. The sequence continues at coordinate 81,290 of KN882451.1, read as the reverse complement.
ATTCATCCACGGCGACGCATTAATTAAAGTGATCGACAGCTATATAGTTGGTATATGTAACTTGAACAGCTTTCGATTTAGACCTATGCACGGAACTGTTTACGTAAGTGCTGTATAACATGATAACCTAATAATAAGCGTTTACTATACAACCACAGAAACATTTTGAATTTAGCCTCTATAAACAGGAAACATTGAAAATGAATTATCTTGTTTTGTTATTTTCTTCACGAAGTTACAACGTAATATATACGTATTACACCAACGTCGTATTTACGTATAATTTATACGTAATTATAACGAAACTTGCTAACGTTTTTACAACGTAAAGTGTGACGTTGTATTAACTAATAATATAAACGTAAATAAAACGTAAGATGCTTACGTGTTTACAACGTAAATTCTGTTACGTTATGATGTAACGAAACTACAACGTTATATCAACGTAAAACTTTACGTTGTGTGAACGTAATATTTAAACGTAAATATAACGAATCGTGAAACTGTTAATACAACGTTTTTACAAACGTAACCTTTATTTAACGTTATTAAAACGTTTTTTGGAAACGTTTTAAAAACGTTGTGATATTACGTAACTTGGCTACGTTTTATTTACGTTCTCGTTACGTTGGGCGGACACAAACGTAAATACAACCAAAAAATAACGTTATTATTACGTTGTGTGTTAGCTGGGTTACCAGTTGATATTAGAACGAGTATGGAAATCAACGGATCATTCAAATGAATATACTGTACTTAAAGTTTGACAACCTGTGAGATGTCTTCTAAATGTAGATATTGTCTTGTTCTTTATGTATGAATATGTCCCGTAGCTATTTATTCGTAACAACTTAATGGAATGATTGTAGAATTTGTGTATTGGCTTCATGTAGGCACCTGTGGTTTACAAGTTGTGGAACAAGACAGTAATAACATACCAGCGTAAACATTGTGTTGTGTTTTTTCTCTCATATGGTTCAATTACTATCGTAGTGATGTGAGTTGCACAGAAATTGAATCGAAGGTCAACTTGAGGTCACAATGAGCGCATGATTGATGATTTTGCAAGAAGTTAATTGTCTCGAATGGAATTAGCTAGGCATGTATACCTCTACGGAGAGCGGGAACGAACAGCTACAAAGATGGTAATCACGACGAAAACCCATGGTCCTGTGACAAGGGTTAGTAGGCTGATGCTACGTAATAACTCCGAGCGGCGATCGAATGACGTGTAGCTTGCCCGGGCACCGCTCGAATTTGAGCATCATGAGCGGGCTGAATAGCTAGCCCAGCGATGGTCAGGCGGGTCCTGTCAATTTCCTGTCCGTCTGTCACTGTCACATGAATCAAAACTTAGTGAATTTGCCTGGATCGAGATGGTCGAGATTGTGCTATACCTTGTGAAAAAAGAGATGAAATGCCCCAGAAATTCACCATGTTGAAAACGTAGTCAAATCATGGTAAAAGTACCATGGTAAAATGACAGTAAATGTACCACAGGTTTACCATGGTAAAAGCATGGTAGAACTGTGGTAAATATACCACAGTAAATTTACCACTATTGTACCACAAATTTACCATGGTAAAAGCATGGTAGAACTGTGGTAAATATACCACAGTAAATTTACCACTATTGTACCACAAATTTACCATAGTTACCACGGTTTTACCATGGTTTACCATGGTAAAAGCATGCTACATTTTTAGCTGGGAAACGATGCAGCGATGGACATCTCAGGTCCAGCCATAGATAACAAGGTGTGACGTATCATTACTGTCTGCAGTTTGTGTGCCACACGAAAAAAACCTCACTTGCAAGCAACGGAAAGTTAACTTTTTCAGATGGCCGCACGTATGGAAAGCCGTTTTAACATTTATTCAGTATTTTCAGATATCTGAAATTCAATTAGAGATATCTTAATTAAATCGTAATTTCAGATATCTCTAATTGAATTAGAGATATCTGAAATTAAATTTCAGATATCTGAAATTCAATTACAGATATCGGAAATTGAATTTAAGATATGTGAAATTCAATTAGAGATATCTGAAATTGATGAAAATTGTTTAAATCAAATTTCAGATATCTGAAATAGAATTAGAGATATCTCTAATACAATTTCAGATATCTCTAATTGAATTTCAGATATCTGTAATTCAATTTCAGATATGTCTAATTCAATTTCAGATATCTCTAATTGAATTGCAGATATCTCTAATTCAATTTCAGATATCTCTTATTCAATTTCAGATATCTCTAATTCAATTCCAGATATCTCTAATTCAATTCCAGATATCTCTAATTCAATTTCAGATATCTTTAATTCAATTGGCGGTACCTGAAATTGCCGCGGAAACCAGTAGTAGTAGAGTACTATTATAGCCTAACCTAACTACAACCAGCTAGTTCCCTGTTTCTACCATACAGTTCGGCCTATAGCATATACTACTAGTACTAATCCATACAGCTACTCTCGAAATATCAGAGGATGCAACATGAGTGTTAACCATTTGCACGCGCTTGTAGATGATGCACAGGCAGCTGTCAGACATGCAATGCATGATAGCGAGGATGAGTTTGAGTCTGATGGTGCAGGCCGTAGGCCAAATGTTAATGTAGGCCTGGTCGAGCAAACGAGACAATCGTTCAGGCGGAGACGACGGACATCAAGCCCAGAACTGCCAAACTCCTCCAACAGCAGAGGTACAGTATGGTACATCGCACAGTAGCCTAGGCATAGCCTAACTTAATTAGGGCCCGCTAAGCCTAATCCTGGTATTAGTATTAATTTAACTGGAGGCTTTGTGTAGCGGTATGTGACTAAATATGCATTATATTATTGAAGGCTAGCCTAGCTAAATTAACTGTAAAGGGTAAAATTGGTTTAGCATAATGCTAATCTCCCCAAGACCCACAGATTTAACATAAAAACCAGCAGGACAAAAGTAAAGAATGTAAACTAAAGAAACAACTGTAAAATATATGACGACAATGTAAAGTAAATAATAAGCATCATAAAAAATTAGTGAAAGCCCTGGATAAAACTTACAGGTTTGGGTACGAATTTACAATCCGTACCCGGAAGTGACTAGCTGAAAAGAGGGCGCTATTTTTTATGGGGTTAGTGTATTAATGGGGCCTGGATTATTTTGGGGTACTTAAAAGGGGGCTATGTCAATGTTCCCAGGGTTCGATGTTCCAAGGGTTCGATGTTCCCAGGGTTCGATGTTCCCAGGGTTCGATGTTCCCAGGGTTCGATGTTCCATATTGTCAGAAATCACCCGAAGGGACGTTGTTCAGTAGGAGCCGCACCGAAGCATTGACAGCCACTTAGTGGCGTCGCCATTGGTGCTTTCAAGGGGAAAATAAGTAACTCGCCATGGGCTCCCAGAGGCTGAACCACCGGGTGCTTGGACCAGGTGCCTACCGAGAGATTTGTCTGGGGGCTATACTATAAAATACACACTTGTTTTGGTATAAATCAATTGTTTTATACACATAAAAAAGCCAATCTATCGGATTCAAGTTTGCAAACAGAATCGACCTGTTCATTCCAAGATTACTCAATGTCAATTTTAATGCCCAGGATCTGTTCACGACAAATGCTTATGATTACAGTATCTTCAATGGCAGTATTTAATATGTTATTTTGAATGGAATTCAGTCATATTGTCTTCAACTAACTAACATGCTTTTAGCTTTATTGCTAATTATAACCAGTTTATTATTCTTGCACCAATTGCTAATTATAGCAATACCCTCATTGAGTTTGGTATTAAGATCATCCATTGACCTGCCCATTCATATAACAAGTTGTATCATCTGCATATCAGCAGAGCAATGATCAATAATACTTTGACCCATGTCATTAATAAACAAGACAAAGAGCAAAGGGCCAAAGATAGACCCCTTTGACATCTCACATGTTACTGGCAGTAGGGGGGAAATCACTCCATACATATGTAGATGGCACTGCATATTTGATAAATAGGACTTCAACCATGCAACCGATATTTGTGAAAGACCATACATATATAATAACGAAATAAGAATAGAATGGTTCACTAAATCAAATGCTTTCCTCAGGTATAGAAAAAACAGATCCTACAGGCTGCAGGCTACAGTATAAGTTTCCCACTATCAATTCATTTATAATTCCAGTCATCTATTATCTTCAATAATGCAGTCTCACAAGAGTGCCCTTCTCTAAAATCTGACTGGGACACCTGTATTAGACCAGATGCATTTACAAACTTGGTTTTGCACTTCATGTTTCTCCTTGTGTTACATATAATTACTTAAGGCTTAATTAATCTGCAATTGGCTCATGTTCCTCATCTTTCTTAAATTTATATTGCTCTTTTCTCTTATAGTGAGGAAGCGAGGAAGGAAGAAGACAGTCACATGGAAGTCAAAACCCTTTCTATTCCGTACATGCAATCCTGACTTCTTCCCAGCTCCTGCTGAAGTTACACATTTGTCTGCGAATGGGTACGGTACGTGAACAATTCTAGTGAAATACACGCACAACCTGTTCTAAAAGAACTTGGTGTAACACATTGACAAAGTACTGTACATATATTCCATTGCATAACTCAAATCATCCATACAAAACTAAATTTATTCACAATTGGTAGAAATGTCCAAGTTTACCTGTAAAACATTTTGCAATTACTTACACATTAACTGCATACATTGCTACATTTGGGAACATTTTCCTTCAGCATTTTCCAAAGTAAAGCATGATAACTGAAGAATTAATGCAAAAAGGCCATTCCATGATAAGGTCATCATCCTACTTAATTTTTCAAATACAATAGGCCGATATATAAGAAATGGACATTTTTCATGAAATACATCCCCTGTGGTTCCCAAAAATGAAATAAAAGTAACAAATATCAGCTCCAGTGGATTTGGGAGCAGTTTTGAGAATTGGTTGCCATAGGAACAAAATATTGATAAATAGGGCAAGAATCAAGTTTTAGGATGTTTTCCACATTGTGAATATGGATAATGTCACTTTTTGAGTGAAATTTGGTTCAAAATGTCACGCGAGTCACACTGGAATGGCCCAAAAGTCTTCACATTTCATTGTGACATTTATGTCGATCATATGTTCCGATAACCTTATTGTTTTTCTGGTGTGGTACTGTACCAAGGGCCCAAGGCAACTTAAAGTCAACATGTGTGAAACTCTTGTGAAGTTTTATTTATGTTGTAGATCCCCTTCAAGTATTAAAGTACAACAATTCTCTCTTCTTTTTTTTGGGTAAACATTCAAGATCATTGGGGTTAACAAAGGTCAAACCCTGAAAACACATTTCACCTGATTAGACACTCTTTTCTTATTCTGTTGTCTTTATTTTCTGCTCTTCATATTTGTTTGTAGGGCACTATTAGCAGTTACAAGAACACGTGTTGTGTTTGCCAGTGATGAGTGATCCATTTGGGGTCCACAGAAATTATTTAAATATTTATATAAATATTTAATTGAAAGTATTTAAGCATGTTCACCGTATAAGACAAACCCATTACATATTTTTATTTGGCATGTGAGTGTTTTGTTTCTCTCAATTACTCTGCAGCACTTCATCAATTTCATAGAGTGTGCGCATTCATTTTAATTTCAGGTTATGCACAGCCACAGACCCAGCACTTCAACAGAAATTGGTCAATCATTCAGATGGATGATTTTGTAAAAGAACTCTATCCCAACATGCCACTTGGTCTTGTGGGTTTCACCTTTGGTAAATGTGACCAAGCCAGAACTATTAAAAAGCTTGCTGTGGACACCATGAATGAGTTAGAAGAAGCTGTTGGGAAGGGGAAGCTTCTGATTATTCCAAACAGGGACCTGGCCCAGATAGGATTGCCCCACGAGGTATGTCTTGTTAGTTGGATGATAGCGAATAGAGACCAACATTTAATGAGTTAGTTAATTTTGGGGCTAATATCCTGTATTGGTATCAGGTCACACTCTGACAGATGGTCTGCGAGTCGCAAAACGGGGGCTGAAATGCATTTTATTCAAGTGGAAAAAGACAATGATCGATCTATCTATATATCTTTAATTAGCAATGATTTAAATGACCAAACTTAATTGTGGTATTCCTGGAGTAGTTGGTCATATGTGTTTAGTTTTTTAGTTTAGTTAAGTTTAGTTTAGTGAGAAAAGGGTCAGAAAGGACAGTGTCCTCATAAAAAGACCCTGAAAAAGTCAAAGACCCAAAACCCTAAAACAAAAGAAGACATCATAGTCCCCACACTGCCGGATATACCTGTCGAGCGCATTCTTAAAGGCATTTACACTTTTAGACACCACAACCAAATCAGGCAGCTTATTCCATTCATCCACAACTCTCTGTGAGAAGAAGATTTTCTAACATCCAACCTACAATGCCCCTTTTGGAGCTTAAATCTGTGACCTCTAGAACACCTTAAATTTAATAGCCATTGAAAAAAATCATTGAAAGCTAAATTATCAAAACCATGAACAAGTTTAAACACTTGGAGCAGATCACTACGAAGTCATCTAAGTTCAAGGGATATGATCAAGTATTTTTAATATGTGATTATAACCAACACCTTTCATGGAACTAACCAGCCTAGTAGCCCTTCTCTGAACTTTTTCCAATAAATGCTTGTCCTTCCAAGCCTGTGCAGCATACTCCAGATGGGGTCTAACCAGCTGCTTGTAAAACCTCACCACAATATCCTTATGAAGAAATTGTGCCTGATCATACATATAATCCAGTTCCCTTTCCTGGCCGTTTCTGCAAACTGCCTAGATGGTTTAACAGAAAAAACACCAAGATCTTTTTAGTCTGAACTTCCAGGTGGTATTCAGGAATTTGAGGTCTGATGTGGCCCGATTTATTGAAAACACTTAAAATGCTTATTTTCCTATATCAGTGAGTGATATTCAAACTTGATCAAAATATTCCTTAATAGAATAATAGTTGGTCATATGTAGTTTTCAGGAACTTGAGGTGAAAGGTCATACAGGGGTTATTTGTGCTCATTGAGAAAACACTTATAAATCCTCCCCTACATATATCAAGTACCAGCGTTGGCCCTCGCTCTACTTGTTTGCAACTTTAACCCTCTGTAGAATCTGTAGTGGACTTAACCTCAAATGTAAACAAACACTGCAGAGACTGGGAGACAAATTAAAGGAGCTTTGGAAAAAGGTGAAGGCTCAGATTTTTTTGAACAATGGAGATTAATTGTAATTAATTAACTTTTGACCAAAAATTAATAGGCATCACCTTTATATTCATACACAATCCAACAATCATCAGTTCAACTTTGACTATGATCCATCAAAATCTTCAGGAGATTGAGATATTTGAAAATATTACCAAGAATGACCCCCGATGACCCCCTAAATGACATTTGACCTCAATTTTCCGAACACCCCTCGTAACCCTCATCCGAGGAACGTTGTGACCAAGTTTCATTATAACTGGCCAAACACTGTACGAACGGAAGCAATTTGAAAATAAACGGCCACGGCCCGGGCCACAAAAGACCCCTAGTTGATCTTTGATCTCAAATTCATGAACAACCTGAAGGTAAAACTTCCACAGTACTATCGTGACAAACCCTCAACATTGTACCATGGAATCTGTAGGAGAAGAAGCATTTTGCGTATTTCCACAAAATGGCCCATTACGGCCCACAGGTGACCTTTGACCCCAAATTTCAGACCATCTCTGATGGCCCTATACCCAATGGTCCTTGTGTCCAAGTTTCATGAAATTCCATTAAACACTGTGCGAGTGGGAGCGGTTTTTACCAATTGTTGACGGATAGAGTGATAGACGCCGCACTGTAACAATAGCTCACACCAGCATGCTGGTATGAGCTAAAAATGAGACTACTGTTTTGGTGAGGGTCAAAGGTCATTTGAGGTCGCCAAATTGAAAACCTAACATGCATGATATATCAAGCAGGAAAACATGTCTGGATCTTATATCTGGCATGTGTCCACAATTAAATGCAAGAAGTTGATTTATGACAATGTTACCATAATATTAATCTATTTCATCAATGCATATCAAACATTCTACAGATATATACACAATTTGCAGTAACTTCAGATGAATCTGTGTCAATTTCGATTCATAATACTTAAAAAATATTTCCAATGGAAAAGAACCATGAAGCCTTTTGGCTTGCTGGTTTAAATATTAATGTGAGGTAAAGGTTCAGGGGCTATTTAGATTGTGGGCCACAGACCATGGTCTGTCTGAAAGAAAATGGAACATTTTCTACAAAAGAA
>KN882450.1:98267-113855 GCA_000934455.1 Apostichopus parvimensis | reverse complement strand
AGTTGCATGCTGTGGCTGGTGATGGAATTGGATTCAACAATGTGGTGGCTGCAGATGATGCATCTCGAAGTACCATCACATTTGAAAGTACCATGATGAATGGGTGTGGGGTTAGAAGTGGAACAGCAGCACGCACAAGAAGGTCTCGTTAGTTGCTGGGTCGTCTGTAGGCGATGATGGGTTTTTCAGGGACGGCTCGTTGGAGACTATCTGAAGTGAGGAGAATGTTGTAGTGCATGACAATCTTGGCTTGTAAACACCTCGTCTCGTAGTATATTGCTGTCATACTTTTGCACGTAGGTGCCTCATCGTGAGTAGGTGAAACCCTGGTGTTTATTTGGACAGGTCAAAGATCATTTGGCGTCAGCAGAGGACAAAGTCTTATAACCATGGAAACACGACGCTTGCTCAAAGAGACTGAAAGCCTGCTCAAGCTGCTTATGTGTGGTATCAGTATTAAAGAGAAGGAGCAGAATACAGCTGTTAATGGAGGTTCAAGAACATGAAGGGGTAACAGGGGTCACAATCTGAAAACCTTGCAAACACGATAGCGCCAAAAATACAGCTCAGTGAAACTTGATATTCAGTATACGTAGGTTTGTCTTAGGGACACACACAAATATAAAGTTGTTTTTTTTTTTTTGTAAGGGGAGTCAAATATGACTTGGAGTAACCAGGGATCAAAGTTTGAAAACTACACGTTAAGAATAAAGCTTAGTCTGTGATCGTGATTGCGTGTGTGTGTGTGAGTGTAAGATCGTGGCGTATAGTATGAAAGTACGATATCTTAGAAGGTTCGCTTGGACATCTATCTCATGCAGTATTTGTAGAATGTAGATGTGTCACATAAAATACAGAAGCATGTTGCTTTGGTGGAGATCAAAGGTCACTTTGGATCAATAGAGGTCAAATTTTGAAAACTTTTGAAATTTATTGTTATTTACTGTTGCACGTCTGTAAAATGCAATCTAAAAAAACAATTAAATTTGAACATTTAAAAAAGGAACACCTACGAATGCCGATGTAAAAGTTTACACTTTACCGATGCCCACAAATAGTACAGTAATAATAGCATTCTACCGATTTATCAACATGATCAAATTTACCAGACTGTTCTTTGTTTATATCGGGTGTTCATTCATACTTAGTAAAGATTCCTAAATCCTATTGGTCCATTCAGGTCAGCTGACCGTGGTTAATCCTGTGAGTAACGCACGGTAAAATTACGGGGCATCACTTTAATAAATCTTTGGTTATATGTAACCAAAAATGTTTTGTTTTATGATTTTTTTCCCCCACACAAATGGTAGTGTATGAATGAACGGGGTTAATCAACGGTCTAGCGTGCGTTACTCACATGATTAATGCACTCCGGGTGTTAATGCTATCGCTGGATGCACTCGGGCTCCGCCCTCGCGCATCGCTTGCATTATCCCCCGATCGTGCATTAATCCTGTGAGTAACGCACGCTAGACCGTTGATTAACCTCTTATTTAAGCAGTCTACTACATCAGCTTATCTCTTCAAATATGAAACGTTCTCGTTTCGAAACGGACACATGCAAGAAGTAATAGGCTACCGAAATCTGAAAATGACGGTTTAAAAATTATGAAAACCATGATGTGTCTATTCCATAGCAATCTGATCTCTTACTAATCAGTCGACCCGAACTAGTTCGATAATAAGTTTGATTACTTTCCCTGGATGAAACAAGACTGGTATTTCCAGCCAATTCTCATTGCTTTATCAGTTCAAACTGGCAAAGACCTGAGTACCCGTTAATCACCTAAAACTGACATATGGGGTTATAATTTCCTAACATTTACATTTTATGACCAGTTGCTACTGAGAAGGACTTGCTCATAGAAAATACTAAACACACAATCCTATATGTATAATGATTGACTGAACTAACCAGACTTCTCTATAGGTTTCGCCAATAATTTCGTCCACATTTTAACAGAAAGTGGATCAGTGACACTTTACTGAAAAACTATTACAATCTGCAATTTGAACCATCTTCAAACTATCAAGGAGTGTTAGCTCAGTGGTTAACGCCGGTGCCTTCCAATCATAAGGTACCGAGTTCGAGTCACTCCAAGATTAATGAAAAAAAAATTAAAAAATTAATTTTCGCACGACGCCCCTGCTCTCAGATACCAGAAATGACAATTTCCAGACATTAAAAGATTTATAAAACAAGAGCCGGGTGTATAATGTTCCAAGGATAATTGAAAAATAAGTCAAAACACATAATTACACTGTTCTCTAATCTATTAGACTTCTTCTCTCCTGGTATGGTTTTACATATTACCAGGATGTGAGTGACTACAGAAACAAACAGCTCTTTAAGTAGTGATAACCTCTGACCCTTTATATGACTTACTGTTATCTTACCAGTGAGAGGAGGAGTAATAGACAGGACTGATTGTCTAACTAGGGGTGATTAATATACATGTGATAACAGGAGAAAAAAATCCCAGGATCTGCTAGTCGGCTTAATGGTGAGAGACGTTTATTCCAAGAGCGCAATTCATAATCTGGATTGTTAACATCGTGAATTTTGTCTGAGGGTCTTACTTTGAATTTAGTTTTACTACATTCAAGATTTTTGGTATTATACTTTGGAGAAGTTTGTAAGTAGCAGGCAGAATCCTATTTCTGTGCAATCAAATTCATTTATCTATTCTTAAAGCGGAATAATAAATTTCAAAGAAAAAATAAAAGAAAATTCTACTCTGACTATAATATATATTTTCATACGCGCTGCAACACCCTATATTTCCCATTTTATACGCCTAAACTGACGACAGACAGATAGAACGGACTAAATATGCTCGATAAACATTTCAAATCAGATTAAGCATACAACAGACAATTAAAAATGAAATTAATATATATTATAACTTCACTAGCATTCGATGGATTATATGTACTTTTTTAAAGAAAACCTTCACCATACTCGAATGATTAAAATCGTTCGTATTGTAAAAGAGCAAAATGCCGGGCGGCATAACCATTAATCTAATGATCCTAAAAAGATTCCCATTAAGGGGATAAAAAAAAACATTGAAATTTAAGACATTCGAAAAGTGGAGCAGCACAGATTGGCATCTGTTCTAAGAGAAGATCTAAAGGTATATTATTTTCATCTTCATCAGATTTGAAACATAAAACACTGAGTGATTGGACCATTCGGTGTGTAAATATCAATCGAAGCTATAGAAGAAAGACACAAATAATATATTAAGCTAAAGACCCTTGTAACTATTGACTCATTAGATTTCAAGTTTGCTGTTTATAATTTTTTTCTTTTGGACATAGGAAAAGTTCAGATAACCTTTTGGAGGTCTTTAGTTGAAATAGATGTTGTTGTTTTTCTGTTTTCAAATAGTAGTATATACACCGATTGAGTGTATATATATTGTGACCTTGTTTGTCTCAGTTCCTTTGAACATATTCAAACAGGCGTAAACGAGATTATGTCGGTAAAAACTGAGTCTTTAAGGTTGATTACTTGTTTTGTTCATTCTTAACAATAGAAAAAAAAATACGCATTGAAATTGAATTGATTACGGTATTTATATACAATCTGCATCGTGAGAAACTTGAAAAGCATAAGTAGGACAATATTACTAATATGTGTGAAATGTGTATACGTCATATTATTAGAAATATCTTTAATTTATGAAATCTTTGCATGTTAGGGAGTTTAACTGCTGGATGCCTCAAATTATTAGCAAAGAATGAAATATACCAGATTCGTAGATTGGCATCATCAAAGCAGTTATTAATTTCAAGTATAACGACACCAAACATTCATTTCAAAAAAAAAACATTTTTTTGTTTTCTGTTGCAGTACTGAAAATTACTTTATCCTCATTATAGAGTCTTCAAACCGGTCAAAGTAAGGTCAACAGTTTTAGAGGTGTCCTTCTCGTGCTTGAATTAAAAAGCAAATCGTGTTTAGCTTAAATATCAAAGTCTCATTTGAATTGTTGAAAGCAATCTGTATTGTAATCAGTGTTCCTGCTTGCATGCGATTCACACTAACGTAACACATGGATCTAGGCAACATAGTTTTTCAGTATCGATTGGAATTAACTTTGAATAGATTGTGCGATGATGACGATGATGGCTATTTGTTTCCAACTTAGAAGTTTCTCAAGATCAAGAAATGAGCCATTCTTCTCTTGCATCGCAATCATACTCATTTGTAACTTTCTTTTAACTGGGTATAGTATACAATTTGCTTGGTATTTTGAACTAAAATTTCCATGAATAAGTCTAACCGCAAGCCCCTTCACCATTGTTGGTAATCAGTCTACTTCTATAACGTCTACAGTTATATAGGTCCATAAAAACGGTCACAATCTTGGTTGTTTGGGCAGGTGTGTGAACATCCTACGTTGTTTTATTCCACGTCTCATGTGACATTTTGACAATGCAAGCTGTAGGTGAACCTAATGAACCTCTGTTTAATATATCCAATGTGAAGATGATTGCCTATTTATAACTCGTCGCTAAGACATAAAAGGATAATTTCGGATGTATCTTTCTCAAAACTTTTCAATTAGGCTACTACCCTGTATCGTTTTTTTGCTTTCCATTAACCGGTCAAGTGTTTACCTAAAATAAGCCGAAAATTCCAGAAATAAAAGCTGTATTCGTCATTTTGGTTTTATGTTCTGTTATTCCGATAGAGTAATTTCAGTAATGAGACGCGATACAGACAAATCACATAACTATTGCGTTCTACATAGTCATTGTGAGCATGTCTTCTTCCTACGTTGCCAATGAAACCAATTCGTACTAACTTTACCAGTAATCTGAATTACGAAAATACCTGAAAGAAAACGACTTTCAATAATATATAACACAACCGACATTTATGGCTACAACCAGTTGTGGATAGCCGTTTCAAAATTACACTATATCCAAATGCACAGAGCAAAGAAACTTTAAATAGGTCACGCACTTGCCGCAATGACTTTGATTTGCACGAACCATCCTCTCGCACCTCGTTTCCCTCTCCGTATGGTGTAAACACCAGCATCATCGGTAGATTTTAGCGACAATCTGGGTCCTGTGTTCACGTTTCGTTTCTTGCCTTTACACCACTGAATACTTCGACATCCAGGAGACCATCGAACTCCGATGTTGTTATCTGGAGACGATGCGAGTCCCCTACTTCCCAACGTAGCAGGCCATATGGTATGGGTGTAAACGCCTCTTGTGTCTAAAATATCTGAAACAGTTGAAGTTTGAGTTGACAAGAACTCTTTTCCCCTTTAACATCTTCTGCGTTTAGCAAAAACATTTCGTGACTTTTTTTTTGCTATCGTCTGATAAACTATTAAATTTGAACATCGCATTGAATGTGCTTTGAAAGAGAAAGAATGTTCTTTCAACATGCTTTCATTGAAACTCCAAACCAGAACATTGAACATGATTATTCATTAAGGTTGTGATGATTATTAATGGACGTACGCATTACAGCATCGGTAGTTAGTCTTCTTACACGTCAACAACGTGAATATTCAGTAGGTATTTCTTATTAGATTAATCAACATTGAAAGCACTTTGAATTTTGTTGATATGGGCAAATACACAGTAAACCAACACGAAATGATAACATAGAGGTTTTCCACCCCTAAAATTGATATTTCCAATGTTCTGTAATGTTCAATATTACTCATTTGAAGCAAAGAGCTAGAGTAAAAAGTTTCAACTTCCTACTTGAATTTTGAAAAAATGGCCCATTAGAATCCTATAGGAAAATAACGGTTGAACATTGACATACGGCAAGAAAATTCAACGGTTGCAAAACATTGACATACATTACATAGATGGCAATTTTTCATAAAGTTTGAAACATACTTAGTCTTTGACCTTTTCCTATGATGGCATACAGTCATGTCTAACTCACAACCAAATTAGAGTAATATATGATGTATATATCACGCTCAGTACAGCATGAAATAGATAACGGGCGAACATGTAAAAAATGTTACAACCGTTATAAATTTACGTTAAAAAATGGCATAACTCAAAAGATTTGAAATGTATATGATCCATGTTACTGCACTCAGAATCTTAGCCAGTAGTGGTTTATATAAACACTGAAAACATCATTTTTTGGTGCACATGGGGCACAGGTGGCAAATTTTAAGAAGTTTGACATACAAAAATGTAACTCATGTGTATGTCAATCTTTTTCAAACGTACCACTATACCCCCATGTGCATCATCAAATGAAGTTTCCATGGTTTTTATAAACTATTTCATGGTAGGAATCTGTATACACAAAAGGAACTACATGCACTGTATACTTTTTGAGTTTCGCAATTTTTTGTGGTACATTTATAACGGTTGTAACACATTGACATACTGTTCGACCGTTACCTATTTCATGCGCTACTAAGCCTGATATGCATCACCTATTGCTCTCGTTTGGTTGTGTGGCAGGTATGACTATATGCCATCATAGCAAAATGTCCAAGACTATATATGTTTTAAACTTTATGAAAAATTGCCTGCCATGTGATGTATGTCAATGTGTTACAACTGTTATATATTTCTGGTGTATGTCAATGTTCGCCCGTTATATTTCCCATAGGATTCCAATGGACCAAAATTTCAAAATTCAAGGAGGATGTTGAAACTTTCTATGCTATCTCTCTGCTTCAAATAACTAACACTCATCCTAATAGAACAAAGAAAATACCAATTTCAATACTGAAAACTCCATGTGTTGATTTTCGTGTTGGTTTACTGTGTAAAGGCCCATATAATACTTTTACTCAGACACCACTCTTAGGCATGGTGAATCCATATCGCATGATAGGTTTGCTGATTTCTAACGATGTGTACTGGACAGTATAGGTACCATATCGAGTACCCCGATATCTTTTTGGCGCACCAACCGAGAGGTAACAACCAAAGTTGATGGTTTCACCGAATATTTGTCCCGCTTGAACGGTCTCCCCCACCAATCCACCTTCCTTATGAAACTCAATCTCGGCAGTCTCACCCAATTGGGCCGTGTGTACGGCATAAAGGTAGAGCGTTTCTCTCGTTCGATGCAGAACAGGACTATTCACGATGAGGAAAAATCTATCGTTAATCGTATTCTGGGCCACTGGACATAAAGAAGAGGGAGAACTTGTTGCAGGCAGCACATTGATGCGTTAGAAATTTGAGTGTTCAAAATGCGTGTTCATGATGAAGACAATTTGACTTAAATATACATTGACTCAAAATCAACTGAAATAGAAAGTCGGAATCTTAAAATGATAACATAACGGTATTCAAAGACTGAGACAAAAGGAAACAGAGGAGGAAAAGAAGAATAAAAAGAAGGAGAAAGAGAGGGTGAGGGAGAAGGAGAAGGAGAAGGAGAGAGGGAGAGGATGAGGAAGATGGAGGGAGAGGTGGAGTTGGAGGTGGAGGGAGAGGTGGAGGGAGAGTTGGAGGGAGAAGTAGAGGGAGAGGAGAGGTGGAGGGAGAGGAAGAGGTGGAGGGAGAAGTAGAGGGAGAGGAGAGGTGGAGGGAGAGACGGAGGGAGAGGGAGGGGTGGAGGTGAAGGGAGAGGTGGAGGTGGAGGGAGAGTTGGAGGGAGAGTTGGAGGGAGAAGTAGAGGGAGAGGGAGAGGGAGAGGTGGAGGGAGAAGTAGAGGGAGAGGTGAGGTGGAGTAAGAAGTAGAGGGAGAGGAGAGGTGGAGGGAGAGGGAGAGGGAGAGGTGGAGGGAGAGGTGGAGGGAGAAGTAGAGGGAGAGGAGAGGTGGAGGGAGAAGTAGAGGGAGAGGGAGAGGTGGAGGGAGAGGTGGAGGGAGAGGGAGAGTTGGGGGGCAGTTGGAGGGAGACGTAGAGGGAGAGGAGAGGTGGAGGGAGAAGTGGAGGGAGAGGGAGAGGTGGAGGGAGAGGTGGAGGGAGAGGGAGAGTTGGGGGGCAGTTGGAGGGAGACGTAGAGGGAGAGGAGAGGTGGAGGGAGAAGTGGAGGTGGAGGGAGAGGTGGAGGGAGAGGGAGAGTTGGAGGGAGAGGTGGAGGGAGAAGTAGAGGGAGAGGAGAGGTGGAGGGAGAAGTGGAGAGAGAAGTAGAGGGAGAGGAGAGGTGGAGGGAGAAGTAGAGAGAGAGGGAGAGGTGGAGGGAGTGGTCGAGGTGGAGGGAGAGGTGAAATTGGAGGTGGAGGGAGAGTTGGGTGGAGAGTTGGAGGGAGAAGTAGAGGGAGAGGAGAGGTGGAGGGAGGGAGAAGTAGAGGGAGAAGAGAGGTGGAGGGAGAGGGAGAGGTGGAGGGAGAGGGAGAGGTGGAGGGAGAGGTGGTGGGAGAGTTCGAGGGAGGAGTGGAGGGAAAAGTAGGGGGACAGGAGAGGTGGAGGGAGAGGGAGAGGTGGAGGGAGAGGGAGAGGAGAGGTGGAGGGAGAGACGGAGGGAGAGGTGGAGGGAGAGGTAGAGGTAGAGGGAGAGTTGGAGGGAGAGGTGGAGGGAGAAGTAGAGGGAGAGGAGAGGTGGAGGGAGAGGTGGAGGGAGAAGTAGAGGAAGAGGAGAGGTGGAGGGAGAAGTAGAGGGAGAGGGAGAGGTGGGGGGAGTGGTGGAGGTGGAGGGAGAGGTGGAAGTGGAGGGAGAGTTGGGGAAGAGTTGGAGGGAAAAGTAGAGGGAGATGAGAGGTGGAGGGAGAGGGAGAGGTGGAGGGAGAAGTAGAGGGAGAGGAGAGGTGGAGGGAGGGAGAAGTAGAGGGAGAAGAGAGGTGGAGGGAGAGGGAGAGGGAGAGGTGGAGGGAGAGGTGGAGGTGGAGGGAGAGGGAGAGGTGGTGGGAGAGTTGGAGGGAGGAGTGGAGGGAGAAGTAGAGGGAGAAGAGAGGTGGAGGGAGAGAGAGAGGGAGAGGTGGAGGGAGAGGTGGAGGTGAAGGGAGAGGTGGTGGGAGAGTTGGAGGGGGGAGTGGAGGGAGAAGTAGGGGGAGAGGAGAGGTGGAGGGAGAGGGAGAGGTGGAGGGAGAGAGAGAGGAGAGACGGAGGGAGAGGGAGAGGTGGAGGTAGAGGGGGAGGTGGAGGTGGAGGGAGAGGTGGAGGGAGAGTTAGAGGGAGAGGTGGAGGGAGAAGTAGAGGGAGAGGGATAGGTGCAAAGAGAGAAGAATATTGCAAAGAAACAAAGGAACGAAGGGAGAAAAGAGTAAACGAAGGAAGGATTGAGCGAAGGAACAAGAACATGAAGACACGAAGGTAAGATGAAACGCCCCAAAGAAGAAGAATGACTTAGAACAAAATACACAAAGAAACGAAGAAAAGAAGGAGAGGAGAATCGAAGCAACACGCGAAAGGGAAAACAGGGGGACAGGTTGGGAAAAAACGTAGGAAACTATAGGAAAGAAGGGAACGCAGCAACAAAGAAAGGAGAAATAATGCGAAAGAAGACAGAAGAAAGGATGGCAGAAACAAATGAAACGGACAACTGAATGAAAGCTAACATGATACAAATAAAATTGATAAAACTACATTTAGTCCAGCCAATAATCCACAGAGTCAAGACAAAGAACAGATACCATTTAAAGAGATGGAGCTTTTCTTCTGGAGAATGTCTGTTTGAACCTCTTCAAGCCTTCACTGATTTCGTTAAATAATGTGCCAAACTATGCCAATTGTCTTGCGTGATGAATATATATGATTTTTCTTTGCTACGAAGAAAGTCGGTATTCCTTCTATACTAACTGCAACATTTTATGTACTTACTATTGTGACAATGACATTATCATGGACAATAAACAAGCTGAATTTGGTCGTTTTAGGGTCTTTGGGATAGTTTGTCATACTCATCAATCAATCAATCAATCGTTTTCAATTTGTTCAATAGGTAATAAACGCTTTTAGGAGTGGTTGGTTTACTCCAGTGTGTTTCCTGTTTCCACGGCTCGCATTTAATAACGCTTTTTGTTACAACTGTTGTCGCGGGTCACAGAAAAGTTTCCTTTTGGTGTCTCCTCGAATAAAATCGAAGTCCCTGGCAACATTGTTCTGTATGTCCCTAAGTTCATTATCTTGCTGTTTGAAACATAATATTTTAGTATAATTTCCAGAAATGGTTCAATTTGAGACTAACGCCAATCTTTATGACGCTATGGCAGTTTCCTTTAAAAAAAAATTTTCAACAATAATGAATATCGTTATAATTGTGACTCACTCGTTTGAATAAATATGCCGTTAGATGAAAAATTAATTCCAATAATTTTGTCTATTTTGGTGAACTATTTTAGGGAATTATGAAGAGGTTGCCACTTTCTGTGATCTGTAAAATAAGAGACACAGTGGATGTAACTTTTAAAAACAAAATGTGCTTTACGTTCCTTTTATAAGGTAAAATTCAGACTGTGTCAAATCTGCATGGATTGTCACAAATTACCAATTATGCAGCACATTACACACGGTAGAGTAACGTGGTCCACTTAAAGGCATTGAAGACTCGCCCCAAACCGCGTGCCGCGCTCTGAAAAAAAGTTAACTTTCCGTTGCTTGCAAGTGAAGATTTCTTCTTGTCCCTACAAAATGCAGACATGCAGTAATGAAACATGATACCTTGTTATCTTTTATCTAGACCTGATATGTCCATCGCTGCTATGTACACTGTGTTGTGGGTATTGACCGTAGAGGGTATGTATTGAATGTACACTAGTTTCTAATTACCGACGGTAGCAAGCTGTGTGTGTATTTTATGGGATCGATGGTGGTATCTAACACTTCTGTTACACCACATTCGAAACTAGGTCAGATTACCGACATGAGACGTATCTTTGTGCGCGAGTCTTCACACCCTTTAAGTCTACGTTGACTACGTTGACTGTGATAATGTTATATATTTCAACCTCTCTGGATTTGTGGTGGCCTTACTTCATATGTCGCCAAATAATAATCTTTTGTTGTCGTGGGCTTTTTGTTTTCTTTCATTGAAAACGTGTGCGTTAGTGTTGTGATAAAAACGAATGTATCATATGAATTACAGTTGTATAGTTATTTATATTAAACCAGAAATAATTTATAAACAAAGACATATTTTATTTCAACTACATTTTACAAAAATAAGTTTTCCCTCGAATATATTCGTCTGGTTGATAATAAAATATATTTCTTATTCCCTAACATTTTTACTTCAAAACTTATATGTGTTTTCCTTCTACACTCTAAAAACAGCCTGGTGAAAGTTCACCAGGAACTGGTGAAATTTTCATCAGGAGCTGCGTTTATATGCCACCTTCCATATCCTGGTTGTTTTCACGAGGTTTCCTGGTGAATGAGACTTTAACCAAATCGTGGTAGAAATAACCAGGTTATCCTCGTTAAATTTCCTGGTTAGATTTTACCACTATCCTGGTTAATATCAATGGGTATTTCACCTCTTTCCTTGTTAAATTAACCAACATTTCCTGGCTGGTGCCAATACTATCCTGGTTAATATCATAGAACGTTCCATCGCTTTCCTGGTTAAATTAAACATTTCCTGATTGATGTGACTACTACTCTGGTTAATATCAAAGAATTGTCCACCTCATTCCTGGTTAAATTACCACTTTCCTTGTTAATACTATTGGGTATACCACCTTATCCTCGATTAAAGTTGCAATGCATTCAAATTATGGAGAGGTAAAATATAAATTATAAAACAACATAACTAATGTTACTGAAAGTTTATTTGTGTCTCCTTACTTTTGAATTTTGAGTAAATGAACATTCGCAAAATAGTTAAATTAATTCCTCAAATATTTATACGATGAATTTCTATAAGAAATGCAATACTGAAGTCAAAATTTTGAGGACATATGTTTCATATTACCATCGTCAAATGCCGAAGCTTGCTTGACTTCAACTGTGGAGTATAACAGGGAATACCAAGACCTTGTTCAGAACTTTTGCACAAGGGAACAAAATCACTTGAACAACTTTACTACGGAACAAGAATTGAACAAATGTTGACTTAATTATAGGTCACATGCTATGATTTTACTAGGGCATATAGACCGTTTACCTGTTTCCTAAAAAACTTGATCAAAGCCTCTCTCGCAATAGTTTTTAGTTTAATTATTTAATTATTGGTAACTAATTTATATTCTAAATTTAATTACCAATATATTTTACCACTTCGCACTGGCAAAACCGAACATCTTTAACCATTAAATCTAAACAAGGCTCTGCAAGTCTAGACAATAATGAGGTTACCGACGATACAATTAATGGTTTATTCATTAGCTCCTCCTTTGACGTCACATTCTTGTGCAAACTATTTAAACTCAAATACAAAGTGGTAATTGTGGCTTATAATAATCACAAGAAAGATTAATTTGAAAAGATTTTGAACTAACAGTTAAAGAATAGACCGAAGTCCTTATACATAAAATTTCTGAAACTCCGACCCCGTATGACCATCTTCATACTTGACAATAATTATGATCATATTAACATACATCCACATGTCTGTCCGTGGACGAAGAAGCATTTCCAAAGAATTAACTAAACCGTCCCTAAAAGACCTTGCACATACAATTCCTGAACACCTCTATATGTCTCTTCATCACAGGTCATCTCTGTACAAGTTTCTTTGAAGTTGTATAAGCAGGGTTTTTTTCAATTGTTGACAGAGAGATGGATTGAAATGAAACTCTTTCTCATAAACAGTTACAATCACATTCCTGATGTGTATCGTCCAAGCCAGAGATATGCTTCTACTACTGCAAAGCTGTATAACTTAGCAGCCTCTCACAATTTTTCACCTCCTCCAGGTATTTTGGTATGATTGTACCAATCTACGAATGGGATGAAACAATTAAAGTATTAAATGGTGTGTTAACAAACTAGGATGAAAAAGAGGATTAATCATTTTATTCAGTCTACTAGTTTGTACCAACTATTTTTGAAAACCTTTTTTTTTTATCAGTTCCGGTTGTAGAAAAGGAATAATTTGCATAAACCTGTCTTTTAAAGCAAGTGCAGTAACAGGCTGTGTTGGCAGCTAATAAAGGATCACGATTCTTCACGGTGGTTTTCATCTGATCTTTTCCGACGAACAAGAAAATGGAGACTTCAGTATACACACAGCCTTATCAACTTTCATAATAGGCGAATGTCAAATGTGTAAAAGTGCAGTACACGATAGTCGCTTGGAGCAAAATGAGTCAATAGTGTTTGTTACTTAAACCACTTCAAAAACCAAAGGGTATGGTATCGGTTCAAGATTGTTTTTGTTCTTGTCATTTTACGGTACATGAAGGTAGGAGCACTGAAAGATCTCTGTCAAAGCGATTTCTCTTCATTTTAGACAAGTTTGTTTTTGCTTTGCAAAGTCCTGTCACTTCTGGCTGACACCCCAGTAAATTAATTGTTCAATCTCCTAACATATCCAAACACTTTACCAATAATCAGTGGGCTATCAGCTAATGCAATTCCATATGAATTAAATATTAAGCTAAACAATCAAACTTACTTTATTTGTATCTATAAAGGATTGCAAGGAGGTTGCAATAGTGCATGCAGTGTTATGGTTCCAGTGACATCTACATGCATAACTTGTACATGACCAAACCACAAATACACACTCTCACAGCTAGGCCTATGAAAACATAACAATTGTTTGAATGAATATCTTTCTTTCTTTTCAAAAGCCACAACTTCTTCTCCAAAGAACCAAAATTCGAATCCTTTGCACAGATGATTGAATTTGTTTGAAAAATAAATAAATCATAACAATCACCGCAAGTACTTTGTTAACAACAATTCCATTACAGAGATTTTCATTATAAATATACTCAATGGTGGTTTCTAAATTTCTTGTGATTAGCTTGGCTAGTAGCCCATATCATTGTCTACAACCATTCTTGCATCTATAGTTCTCAATGAACAAATAAATCATAACAATCAACGCAAGTACTTTGTTAACAACAATTCCATTTCGGAGATTTTCATGCTAAAATAGTCAATGGTGGTTTCTAAAGGTCTTGTGATTTGCTTGGCTAATAGCCCACATCTTTGTCTGTAAGCATTGTTGCATCTATAGTTTTCAATGAACACAAAGGGTGTTGTTTAAATGCTACTAATGTAACTATACGTAACTATGGTAACTAGTCTACGGCAAACTTTGCGCTTCTGAATTTGACAATAATTTTGTTGTTGTATACTAGTTACAGCTTTCATCATTTGATTTTTTTTGTGCACAAGCCAATGGTTGTCAGGGGTCATAATAACTAAGTATTGTGCGTTCCTGTAGAGGTACTTTAAAGTGCATGTTTTCATGGAGGTCTGTAGGGATGCAGGGTTTTCTGAGTGGACGCAAACATTCTCAAGACGTGTTAACTTTTCAATCTTGGTGAAAACAGTGAATGAAAAGTTATAGACATTTTATGTGTATGGCACTGTTCATGATTAATCATGTTTGGTTGCGGGAATTCTCTGGTATTGAAAAATCATTTCTGTAATCGTTTCCGATCCTTTCCAGAAACAGAGGGTCAGCCCAGGGTATACAACATGAACATTACAGTAACATAAACGAACACGTTTACTTGTTGCTTCTTTTTTATATGAAAATGGTATATAAATTTGAATGGCAAATCTTCTGTAGTTAAGCATATCAGTATTTTTGTTTGGAGATATTTTACTTCTGCTTGACAGTATTCAGTTGCGTTACATTGAACAGTGCTTACCATCCTGCAGGGCTATAAGTAAACTGCAGCCAGTAGTTTTTTTCACGTAGTTTGCAATGGTATGGAAGGCTCAAGGTACTGTTTTATGTACTGTAATCTATCATGGCTGTTAGCTCATCTTGGGACAAATCTTCTATTTCTGCCAATTTAACAAAACGACACATAACAGCAGAAAAGAGTTATTTATTTCTGCACCTAACAGAAGCTGGTCACATTTGTTAGAAAATATTTTAAAAGTAAAACAAACTTAATTCCAAAGGTCTTTATTTGAGTTTTGTACCATGTTAAATAGTTACCAGTTGATATAGATCTATGTACCGTTGTTAACATGCCTATTTGAAGAGATGTATGATAGGGCAGTGACATCTCCAATGAAAACTGTAAATGTGCCCCTTCTTGAATGTTCAGAAAATCATGCCATAAGGAGTCCCTGCTTTGGGCAGTTCAGTTTATTGAGATTTATACCAATTTCATGATCTGCTGTGCCTAAAATGAAAATATAATCTGCCTACCTTACAGTGCTCCAAAACCTACTTCTGTGGGGGGGGGGGGGCCGTAAAATCGTAGTACAAGAACAGCATGAGATATAATAATCCAACAATTCATATTCATGTCTGTTTTTCTATAAGTAAATCGAGATGAAGTTTATTATAACATGTTAATTGGCTTCAAGCCTTCAATTGATCGTCACATTTTAATAATCATAATAAATGCCAAAAGATGCCGAATCATGTAGATATTTCTGATTAAGTGTGTTCTTTTTTTTTGCAGCCCGTAAGGTATAGTCAGTGGCGTAGGAAAGTACCTCTGAGTGGGGGGGGGGGCTGAAGACTGATGGCCGGCCTGGGGGGGGGGGTCTTTTTTTGGATTTTTTTTGCATTTCCAGGTGGCCTCAGATGCAATTTGGTGCAATA
>KN882450.1:66161-79645 GCA_000934455.1 Apostichopus parvimensis | reverse complement strand
CCTGCTGTACTTGAATCCTGTATTTTGTACATTATATCCTGCTGTACTTGAATCCTGTATTTTGTATACGTCCTGCTGTACTTTAATCCTGTATTTTTATGATGAATCCTGCTGTATTTGTATCCTTCTATATTTGTTTGCTGCTGTATTTGTATTTTGCTGTTTGTATTATGTACTATGTATGATATACCTGCTGTGCATACTTGCATACTGTAGTTTGTATGATGAATCTTGCTGTATTTGTATCATGCTGTTTGTTTCCTGCTGTATTTGTATCTTGCTGTTTGTATTCTGTATTTTGCATTTTGCATGATATATCCTGCTGTACTAAGTTTGCATCCTGTATTTTGTATGATGAATCCTGTTACATTTTTGTTTCTTGCTGTATTTGTATTTGCTGTTTGTATTCTGTATGATATACCTGATGCCCAGTCTATTATATGACATCACTGAGAACTACAGTACAGTGCTCGTGTGGCTTTCATTTTTGATGCTTTTAACATCATCTTGCCTCAAGGTTACAATCTCATCTTTATACAACAGTAATGACATTTCTAGCTTGAGTCAAAAATATGATTTCATATATATTTTTTTATATATCTAGATATTTTTTTTAAATATGAGTTGATCAAACGATGATATCACAGATTCACAAAATAGTCTCTACCCTGACAAAAAAACGGTTTCAATACCTTGACAGATCTGCCCAAAAACATAAAAAGACATTTCTTTAGCTCTTTTGAGAGAGTTCTTTAATATATAAGCCTTATCTATCATGTATTAAGGTAGTAATCACCGTTGGGTTTTTGATTCTCCTTTTTAAAGAGTGAGGGCGTTGTGGTCAAGTGGTTAAGGCAGTGGACTTGTGATCTAAGGATTACAGGTTCGAGTCCTGGCCAGATCATTGCGTTGTGTCCTTGGGTAAGGCACTTTATCTCCATTGCCTCTCTTCACCCAGGTGTATAAATGGGGACTTGCGAGGTAACTTGTAAATATAGTTGCGTGCGCCGGTTTGTGGCAGCACCCTATGGGAAGTCCCCCAGGGGACACGTGGCTGTGGTGCACTGTGGTGCCCCAGGAGAGATTGTTTGAATTGTGCACACTTTGGTGTGTAGGTGTGACAAGTTACCAATGACCAGGGTTAAGTTGTGAAGTCGTGTGAGAGGGCTTAGGCCCTGAACAAGACTGTTAACCTAACATCAAAATAAGAATACATTTTTAATTAATATTCATTTTTGCAGAGCAGAGCTGCCTCACACCTTCGGCACAAAATCGACCTAGGAGATGAGAACGAAAATCTTTCTGACGAGTGTGTGCGTGTACTAGCGTTTCTACAAGGGAAGGGCTTACAATAGCAGGGTTGTTGGCGATGTATTCATCTTTATACTCCACTTTTCTCCGTCCTATCAGCAGGACCTTCGAGAATGTGTCGGTCTTTGCCAGCTGTCTCACAAGTTCTTTGCCCATCTCTCCCGTGTAGCCCACGATGAAAGCAGACATCTTGGGAGATTGTTCGGAGGTAGTACCGCTGGCTGTATCAGGTGGGGTAGCAGCCTCTGTCTCGTTGGCTAGATCCTCTTTTGCGATTTCTTCAGATGCCATTACTTTCAGAATACCTGTTGATAATATAGGAGTGTTATAGGAGTGTTAGCTCAGTGGTTAACGCCGGTGCCTTTCAATCATAAGGTCCCCGGTTCGAGTCACTCCCAGATTAATGAATGTCGTCCAGTTACAGAGTTGTTGACAATTGACAATTCATAATCATGGACGTTAAATACGAATGTAAGAGACTGACTTCGGTCAGCTTGCGGCTTTGATAAGCCAATGAGGCTTCTTCGCGAGTTCCTGCTTGCAGGAGGAACTAAAAATACATACAAATACATATTTACAAAGAAATATTTGTGATTTTTTAGGTGATAGAGTTTAGACAGGGTGTGTTAAATTTCGTAAAGAGTTGTTCACATCTCTGTCATAGAAACTATTTTAAAGACTATTGGGTTAGGTGTTTGTGTCCCCAGTAAGGCACATAAAGGTCGCTACAAAATTGAGCATTAACCGCATTGTACATACGTACGTCTTAAAGCGATTACGTGCGTACCGGAAAAAGGGAAAAAACAGAAGGTGATGTTTGATGTTACGTTAAATTTTCTTTATGTTTCAATGTACCACAGGTGTTGTTCATGGATGAAATATATCATTTGATGACTGAAAATGACAGTGAAAGCTGTTGAAACTATCAGAAATGACGTACAAAAGGAAACATTTTGACAGCATTTGTTTACAAAACAATTCTCATTATGAGAGCTAGACCACACCTACATGTATGTGAGTTGAGTAATGAATATGCAACAGTAAACAGCCACGATGTCACCTGTGTAACACATATACATGATATTCTAGTTTAAATTCCAAATTTGAGTTCAAACGTTGAATTGGAAGCCACCTGACCCGATTATGTAATCCATAAGCCCCTGCCGATTTCTCCCACAATCGTGCTCGGAAAAAGGTCATCCTCGTGGCCTGTATTTATTTATGTAGCTCTGTACGCAGTATTCCGTACTGGTAAGGTAGGCATACTGTAAATGTCAGATCGTTGTAGTCTGTTGGTTTCTCCTCAACTTTATTTTCCCTCTGACTAAGGGTTTTATTGACGTGCAACTATTTTCATGTCACAGGATTTTAGAAGCGAGATTATTGCTTAGTTGAATATATATGGTAAGTCAGTGTTCCTTTGATCAGCTTCATCGAACGTCAGTTAGAACTTGAGCTAACTGTTACTGTTAGTAGGCCTGCTAGTAATAGAGGTAGAAGCCTGTGTTAGTATAATATCAGTAGCCTAGTCAGAGACCTAGATCTGATAAAGTTACGGTATTAGGCCTTGTCAGAGAGACATTGTGAACATGATCGAAGGTCTGTAATACTAAGTGTAGTATGATGTGTTACCGTCGGCTAGGTTTTGCACACTTATTACTATTGTCGCTAGTCTGCTTGTTGCATCAACGATCAGCTGTTCTTCGAGCAAGGAGAGCTTGGTTGGTACTGAATATGCATTACCATGCATTCTTTCATTGGCTTGTTTAAATCCAGAGGCATGGCGTAACAGAATACATGAATGAAATCTATCTTCAGTGGATAAATGTTTTGATACTTTTGATCATTAACTTGTTAATTAATGAAACATTTTGACAAACTTAGTTTGGTGAAAACTCATTTCTCATGGTTCAACAGCCTAAATGAAGTTCCATTTCTTGGACATGTACAGAATCACTTTAAGAATTTAGTGTGATTTTAGCATATTCTAGCTTTGCCTGGATGTGAAAATATGGCCAGAGGAAATACTCCCAATCGTATATATGTGTATATAGCTGAGTATTATTTTGCATGTATGTGTGTAGAGTACGGTAGTCTAAAAGTCTCACATGGAGAGGATCGACAGATTATAAAATGTACATCACACATTTGTAGCAGACAGCTTTCTGTGTTTGTTTTTCTAAAAGATCCAGACAGCTGCTACTACCTTTCCTCAAATATTTTTACTTACCTTTGTTTATTCTTAATCTTGCATGCTTCAACTTTGATACTCCCTTTGTTTCTATTATTTTTCACCTGTATTGTTCATATGTACACTTGCTTCCTTAGTATGCATAACTTCCTTTTATATTCTCATTTGCATAAATTCTTGTTATGTAATATACCTTGATTAACAGATAGTTTGCGGAATAAAGATTCAATTCTGTTCCTGTACACCAGCCTGCAAACATCTCTTTTCTTTCCTTCAGTACTTACAATATATAAAATTAGTTGGAGTTAACTTGTCCTATTTTCATTTATGGACTGTTTCTCTACACATTGACAACAAGGAAAGAGGTTAGAATGCACACAGAAAAAAAGCTGTATACTTAACAGTAAGCCAATACAATACCTTTCTGCAACAACAAGCTACAAAGTTTGCAGAATGAGTAAGAACTCTGATAACACCCAACCCTGCCAGTTTCATTTTCTGTACGTAACATTGTGAAAATCTTGTACTGCTCTGGAAATTGCTACTGTATTTCAGAACTGTGCAAAATTAATATTTTGAAACTTCAAGATTTTCCAAATGTCAAATTAACCATACATGCGCAAGATAATGAATCACCACAGAAAATTGCCTTTTTTTGACTTTATATTTTGACTTAGAATTTTTTGACATGCATATTTTACCTCTCTGTCACTGATATAAACAAACCACAATGACAGGTGGCAGCAGACACCTGTACTGCACATAAATCAGCTTAATCAACTCCAAATTTCTGTGATATAGCACAGGCATCTGAACCTCATTAAACCACATTTGGAAATTAGAGCTAGGCTCTAGTCTAGCTTTGGTCTATGCAGGGCACAGTAGCCTATAACTGTAACAAAACAAAAACAGCAGTACTACACAGCCTAGCCTTTAGTATAGCCAACAGTAGCATGGACACTTCTAATTCCAGACACCTAAGCCTTAAAACACCCCAAAACTATATCTTCTGGTATAAATCACCTGAAAATATACTTGATATGGTGGGAGAAGTGTGTTATATTACGATACACGGCCAAACTTTCTTTCCTGCAAACTGTTTTCACGTTGTATTCCAAGAAGATTCTTGTGATTGTGGAACTGGTATTTCTTTGCTAGAGTATTGCTAATTTTCGGACACACAGTCCCACAGTGTGGCGCTGGTGATAAAATTGGTGGCGCAGTTGCTCTTTCAGTAATTATAACAGACTTCATAGATCTCCGTCATTTTATTGACAAATATGTAAGTATTTACTTGCACACGGGTCATTTCGTACTTTTTGGTGAAATTTGGCACTTCCTGTAGGCTGTAGGTTGTCATGGTGAAATCGTGCATTTCTTAGGGGTGTCCGAAATTCGCAGTGTTCCGAAATTAGCAATACTGACTATACCACTGTGCCTGAAACTAGCCTGGTTAAACTAGGCCAACTGTCTGATATGACTAAGCAAATGTCCAGTGGGAGCATTACAACCACTGTACAGCTCTGTAAAGTTACTGATGCTCTAGGCTATGGCCAGATGTGAAACCTAGGCCAGAATGAAAGCACAGGCTTCGAGTACAGTGTATGACTGTGCAAACTTAAAAGCACTGTATTCATCGAGTTGGAGTCTAGGCCTAGCTGGCTATCATATCTAGCCTTCTACTGTGGGCCTGGGTTATAATCCTAGCTTATATAGGCTACAGTATATATACAAGTAACAGTTCGTTTTGTTTAGCCTGTGGTTACACTGTGACTGTAGCCTACTTTGCGCCGAAGGCCTAACCTCAAGTCAAAGTTAGCCCATTCACTTTCGGCTACGCGTATGTCATCACCCACAAAGCTGGCTGGTTCACATTTTATCTCAAATTAGTGGTCACCTGGTACGTGTGATAGTTTTGTTACCTGGTGTGCAGCTGTAGCGGTAAGGAATTCATGTAAAAAATATGGTGTCCAGAGCTTTGACGTGACGGTATGGTCCGTAAGGTAACGTCGACAAGAAACTGTGCTGCTGTGCAGTATGTAACACACTATGTCAACATTCTAGTTAGGGTTAACCGTGTCGTGTCGTTCTATGCGTATATCTTATGTGCACTTAAAGCCAGGGACACTTTAGTGTTACAATAGATTTCCAATATGTTGAGGATCCTTACTTCGATTCAATTGAGATTGTGATGTAGCTATTGACGATGACCTGTTTGTATGAGATTTACACTTAATTTCCTCGTATCTGGACATGTGGAGTGGTATGTGGAGTGGTATGTGGAGTGGTACATGACTAAGAGAAATTCTGGACGTCAGGTTAACCCTGGCTCATGTCACGTCTCACGGTACGTACCAGAAGTGCTCAGTCATGATAGTACGGAAGCATAGAAGATACATGATAATTGACGTTTTGATGAAATGCATTAATTTGTCAAAAAGGCAACAATCTGAAAAGTGACGTTTTTACTACATCATACCAACTCATCAAAGTGGCCAAATCTGATGATGCATCTCCCAGAAACGTCAATTTTCGGATTTTTGACAATTTGGTACGATGTCGTCAAAATGTCAATTTATTTTATGTCATAATGACGAGTTGATGCAGCTCGACAAAACGTCATTTTTTAAATTTTATTTTCGACATTTTGACGATTCAGAATATGTCGTGTAAAAGTAAAATTTTCAACTTCTTGTCATATTGACGAGTTGTAGCATCTCCTCAGAACTTCAATTTATATGTCTTTTCTACGCTTCCCACCCTCCAAAATTGCTGTTACTAAAAAAAAAAAGTCAAAATACAAAAAAATAGGAACTTTTTATCTTCTTTCGAAATTACGGATTTTTTTTTGGGGGGGGGGGGAGATATCGAAATTCATAACTTCTTTATCATGTCCAAGTCTTCTTCAGGGATGACAAAGCTAAGGGGAGACTAGGCCGCCTCCCCCCCCCCCCCCCCATCCCTTCATCGGGCCCCTCTCTTTGTTTTCTCATATATTCCTTTTATACTAATTATCCTCCTTTACTAGTATATTTAGTACATTTGAGGTTTTCCCCGATATTGAAACTCTTCCATAGAAACTGCCCACACGTGTGGGTGGGGAGGGGGGAGGGGGAGGGGTGGATTATCACAAGCGATTGGGGTTCAGGAGGAACTATAATACACCCTATCAAGGCGTAAAGAGTGTTTTGTAAGGAGGGACATATATATATAATGAACTTGAGTTCACACATATAGTCCAATTAATGTACTTCTAGAAATGAGACATCATAGATATGGGCCAGGATACATATTATGTTTTTTTTTGTGAACGTCGACGTTCTTTGTGTGAACGCTGTTTGATAAACTACACTGTAGACATGAACATATTCCCACACAGTGTTTACACAAAGAGCCTAATGGTGTTAAGAAGCTAGTATGTAGGCTAATTATAGAGCCTGCGGTCGATTTAAATATAATAGTTAAATATGTATCGACCACTTGGTCACTTGGAAATGGAATACATATAGGCCTAGCCTAGCCTAGCCTTTAGGCCTATATGGATAATGTACATGATTTTAGCCACAATTGCTCAGAGAGAGCATGCCATGATGTACGTGTTAACTCGTTAAAGGAAGAAAAATAATGTCATTTAACAGTTAACCCGGAATATATTCTACAGTTCACAAATATGCACTTTCTTTTCTTACTCATTTTATTTCACAAACTTTTTGCATATTGACGATAAACTTTGAAGAGTTTATAATATTAAATAATATTAATTATCAATGATCATTGTTTTCTGTTTGTTTTGTTTTATTACAAGGTTAACGAAAGCCGTGTTAAAGACTAGGAAAGTATGGAATTATAGCTGCCAAACAATCTGTTTACAATTAATAACAAGAAGATACTTTCTTTTTAGAAAAGGGTCACCCCTAGATAGAGCCTGAACGACTTAATTTATCTACGCCTCTTACACCCAGTTCCCTAATTGCATCGAGACTGTGACTATGTGAGCATGGCGATGTTACGTCATATGTGTATACCAGGACTCACGAGTCCCTTGGGGGAGTATTCATAGATGATGTGTATCGGATCTTATCCGAAAGACCGAAAAGCATTAGGCCTATATAAAGCAATAAGAATATTAACTTTAGCAACAACGAAATTAATATATATGCGGAAACTACTTCAGAAAATTCATCTATACGAAAGATCACAAGAAACGAAACTCTACTGATCTTAATCCCAATCCCCTTGCATGGAGACTATGTGACTGTGTGAACATCGTCAGGTGTGTATCACGATTCCCCTTAGAAAGAACAGATACATTTTTTAAGGTAGCATATACGCCAATTAAAAGCCCCAGTCTAGCTAAAAGTTCTCACTAACTAAACGCTACCCATCACCGGATAGCGCTATCCGCGCTGACGAGCTGGCCTTCCACGGCACCATCAATTTTCCGTACCATGACAGCTTAGATTTTTTGCTATCAGAGCCGGAAATTTTCGCCACTTGTAAACAAACCTCTTCACTCAGTATATAGTGAACTATTTTCGTACGCTGCTCCTGGGAAGCCTAAAAGGGGTCTAAAATTGCCTCAATTGACTCGATGTTTGATGATAAACATGACGATGATGAATAAAAAAAAACATGATTGATAACAGGTCAAAAAAGATGTTCTCCTGCTGCTTTTTGGCACTTTTCCTGAAGGAGAAAAATCGAGCGGATGGATATTGACTCTAATGGGAGTATGCCACTTTAAGAAGAGTTACCTAAGGAGAACCTGGGCACGAAAACCAAACAACCAAAACGACTGATCCGCTCTCAACCTTTGTCCGCTTGCTTCGAGACTGTGACTGTGTGATCATCGTCAGGTGTGTATCACGATTCCCCTAGAAAGGAAACATATACGGTACTACACCACAACTAGTGTACAATAAGTATTGCATATCCGCTGGAAAGGTTAACCATTGTCAGAAAAAAAAGAAAGATAATGACCTACTAAAATGTTTGCCGTGACAAATTATCAATTACCATCAATGTTTATGTTTTTTCTGACTTGATGTGAAAGAGCATAATTTAAAGTACAGGTGGTGTGAATATAGGAAGGATTGAAGGTGATATAAACCATTTTTAGAAATTCTTTGGTTAAATGTTAATATCACACCGAGTGAGCAGATGGAAAGGGTTGGGGTTCAGGGTGCTAAATTTGCTCCTCTTCTAGCTCAAAACCTAAACGGTCATGATATGGAGATATGCAAGTGCCATGATAGGCCAAGATCTCAGCTATCATGTGTGGTGGGTAGGATATATACCAGTTGAAAATTTCTTTCTATGCTTTCATTGGAAGGGGCTTGAAAGTGACGAGTTTAGTGTGTAAGTCAATGGAACGAATTATTGTGGGTGCGACACCTATACATGATCTTAGCGAAAAGGTCGAGAATTAAATATGCAGATAGACCAATGACCAATCAAAACACGTACTGTATATACATCATAGAATATATATTAGAACGAAAAGGCAACTATAAATAACATATCATATAAAATATAGCTTAACATGAATGATAACCATTACCCAATTAGTTTATCC
The DNA here is from genome assembly GCA_000934455.1 of Apostichopus parvimensis. Classification (NCBI taxonomy): domain Eukaryota; kingdom Metazoa; phylum Echinodermata; class Holothuroidea; order Aspidochirotida; family Stichopodidae; genus Apostichopus; species Apostichopus parvimensis. The sequence continues at coordinate 70,568 of KN882450.1, read as the reverse complement.
ATTATTTTAGATACTTATATTACCTTGAAAGGTGTCGAATATATTATTGAATGATAAAGGTAATTTAGTTGAAATTATGATAAAAAGCAATGAGTACAATTACGAACAAAATAAACAATTAGGTCATAGAAGTACCAACGAGCATAGCAACATCGTTCAAGAAACCGGCCACGCCTATATACACTGATCCGAGAAGACAACCAGTTATTAATGCATATTTATGATATATTTACAAGACAAGTGAAAAGAAACGTTGTATATATAGTATCTCTAACCAAAACAAATTTGCATAAACTGTATATAAACTGACGATCTATTACTGTAGTAAGGTTCGTTGCTTGAAGATATACTATCATATCAGATGCAATTATTTATGTGAAGCTAATTCAGGTAAAGTGATTGTATAGTTAGACGTTCGTGATATACTTGTAGGCTACCTATAAGTAAGTATGTACGTTGTCTATTAATATACAGTACATTTTAATGACAGAGATGGCGGAGCCGGGGAGGGGGGCGGGGGAGAAGAGAGGACACTCCCAAGTCGAAAAATAATTTGCATAAAAATTTAGAAAAAAGAAACGAAAGCTACGGTAAGCTTGCAAGAACTAATATGTTACCGGTGTAATCAGGAAAATGTGAACAGGCCTTGTAAGTTTTTTTTTGCTTAAGTCTTTTCAGAGATCACCCCCTCCCTACAGCCACAACCCCCCCCCCTACCCACAAGCACAAGTTAAAATGGGGTCCACCGTCGCCCGCGTATTTTGTAAGCTTTCTGCGCACCAGAAGAAAAAATCTTCATATGCCCATGAATGTATCATGAATTTGTGAAGATTCCAAATAATGGGGTCTGGTTCACTTAATTTCCCACACGCTTTGACGTTGCTCTCTTGGCGCTACTGGCTGTAATATTCCAGTCTGGACTAAAATAACTCAATTTCTTGGGGATCTTTTACAATTTTGAAAAAGAAAAATCGCTTTCCATTATGATGTGTTCACATACCTGTTATTTATCAAAACTTATAAGGCGATCATTCCCCTACATATGCTATAAAATAAAAAATGGGCACTGATGCTCACATTTTAACCTCCCCCCCCCCTGCCAAAATAAAATACTTTGCCTCACTGAGTTACTAAAATGTCAAAATCTGAGAGCACTATAGTGCTATAGTACTCATCGATATTTGGGAAGAATTTTGAGAGACAGAAACCAGCCCGAAAAGAACTTTGAGATGGTTCAGCATTATAAATAAATTCTATGTGGGGGGGGGGGGGGATACGTATTCATTTTAAAAACCTATATATGTAATATTACTTGGTATGCCTAGGAAAACGTAAGCATATTCCTATACAGCCGTGACCCTCTGTAGTCATCTCAGTCATCGGTCGTTGGACCAGCGTTCGAGAACGATGGATTTGAACGAGCAGCTCCCGAGGCCGTTCCGTCCGATTTCTTAGTACCATTTCTCCTTGAAGAAGCCGCAGACTTTGATGATTGTAGTTTCTTGAGTCCGATACACGGTGAAGCCCATAGCTGGAGAATAGCCTTCTCTCGTAAGGCGAAAAGCAGAAAGATGAAGAAACCTTGGAACGCGTTGAGGGTAGCAAACGCCACACTCACCGCGTAGGTCGCGTCTCGTATCGCAAAGAAACCAATGAACCACGTCAGTCCAAAGAGGCATATGATGGCGACGAAAGTGACTAACTTCCTGCCGTAACCTTGGCCGTTTCTGTCGGATCTTCGACGCCTTAGGCGAGCAACGATCATGATAAAGATGAGAAAATTGAATGCCAAGATGCCGGCCATGACCCCGATTAAACCGACGAACATCATCCGGGAATCAGGTTTGAGGAAACAGCTGTAAACATGAAAGAAAAACAAAAATAATGTTATTGAAGAAATATTATGATATATGCTATATAGTTGTCTCACCTCATTAAAGCCAATCAAAAATCATATCAGGCAACGATTAAACCAGACAAAAATATCAAAATAAAGTGTCTTCATTTTGTACGTTTATTGTTTGTTTGTTTTGTTATGGTTTCGTTTGGGTTTTATTTAAATTTCAAGTTCCCAGTGTTTTCATATTTGGTTTTTGCTCCTTAGTTTTGTTATTGGAACTGCCTGTGACATATTATTATTATTGTCATCATGATCATGATCATGATCATGATCATCATCATCATCATCATCATGATCATGATGATCATCATCATCATCATCATCATTATATTAAAATGTGGCAGAAATAAGTAGGAAAGCAGCATTCAAACCAAATTTCTATTTTAAGCAAGACTGATCAAACATATTCCATAGAATAATGGCGCAACTGTAAGTATACTTCTCCACACCCCCCCCCCCCCCCCCCCCCGCCCCACCCCGAAAAATCAGGAGTGGCTCGTCAACCTCTTACCCCTACTTGCAGACATAATTTGACAACAATTATTACACAATTTTTGTATGCGGACAACCAGAAATTGTAAAATATAGAATTCATTTTGCATTAATATACCTTCCATTTTACCAGATTCTCAAAGGGTAGGGAACATCCTCCCACTTAGGCCCCTCTGTTGGACACCGATGAACATCTTAGCCCTCCCACCCCCTCCCCACCTCTTCCCCACCCCTCCTAAGGTGTTCTCGCGCACTACAGGTTTAAATTACAAGCGGACACTAGTAGATACCATTGAATGGATATATTACTATACTGCCGCATGATAACGACAATTTATCGCACTAAAAAATAGTACTTGAATATTTTCCGATTTTGCTTAAACGATTTATAGTTTGCATAATTTTGCACATGCATGTCGTTGTCATTTTTGTTTTTTACCGTATATCACTACCGTTTATTCAATCACAACTTATTGTAAAACTAAACGTTAATCGATGGTGACTGTGTTTATGGTATAGCATACTCCTATTAGAGTTCTCCTTCAGGAAAAGTGCAAAAAAGCAGCAGGAGAACGTCTTTTTTGACCTGTTATCAATCATGATCTAGTTTTTTTGTGGCTTGCATGTTGAAGAGCATGAATGGAAGTACATGTGGTGAGAAAATTGGGTCAATTGAGGCAATTTTAGACCCCTTTAGGTCTCTCAGGAGCAGCGTAGGAAAATTGTTTACCACTGAGTGAAGAGGTTTGTTTACAAGTGACGAAAAGTTCCGGCTCGGATAGCAAAAAATCTACACGGTCATGATACGGAAAATTGATAGTGCCATGAAAGGCCAACTTGTCAGCTATCCGGTGATGGGTAGCGTTTAGCTAGTGAGAACTTCTATCTAGACTTAGAGACCACATTACTTTTGTGATTTAGTCAATGGGGCTTTTAATAGGCGTATGCTACCTTATACTTACTATGTTTCAAGTTCGTAAAATTTCTGGAACTTATACTGGTCATCGGCGTAGTGTAAGACAGTTGGGGCGATAGCGGGAAGGACAGGTAACCCTATACATAGAAGCAAGAGCAAAAATGGTTAAACGTCAAATATGCCATCAAATCTCTCATGGTATATACATAGGCTTAGGAGGCGGGGGGGGCTGCAGCCCCCCACCCCCAAACCAAACATTTTTGTGAAAATTCGGGGAATATGCTGAGAATTTTTTGGGCACCTATACTGAAAGAAAAATAATTTGCAATGTGTTTTTCAATGGTTAAACTGATATTATTATTACCATTACTTTTGTAACGACTTCCCCAATAATTCTAACCAATATGGAAGGGTAATAACACGGCAAATGATTGTATGTTATTGGAATGCAATGTAATAACCTATGAATGCCTATATGATATGCACATTAACATGTTGAGCGCGCGGAGCGCACGAAAAATTTTGGTTATATTTTTTGGGCAAGTCGTTACAGCCCCCCCCCCCCCAAAAAAAAATCAAATTGGGCTCCTACGCCTATGGGTATATAGCAATATCATACACCGAATGGGTTATAATAAATGTTAAAGTTATATTGAAAACATGTTTACGATGACAAGAGATGATAATGCTGTTATCATTATGGTTGCCGGTACGCATGCGTAACGACATTTGGCGACTATAACCAAAAGAAAATAATATCATTTAATATTTTGTTATTCCAATAATAGAATTGTCGATCCAGGTAGCAAGATGCAAAGCTATAGTTATGCCAGAAGATGTATAATTCATGATAAGTTTTAATATATATGTGAGGTGACAATTGGGAATCAAATTCGAAACCCAGGGAACTTGGGAGACCGATTTGCTTAAAGATATATTCCGGTGATTGGAGAAGATAATTGCATAATTGACACATTTCTTGTTAATGCACTTGGCAACAGCAGAGTGATTGGTGTGAACATGACAATTGACTTGAAATTGTTTTGGAGGGGTGAGGGGGGGGGGGGTTCTTTCTAATATTTAATTCATTATCCACGGG
>KN882450.1:20912-36083 GCA_000934455.1 Apostichopus parvimensis | reverse complement strand
GGATGTCATAATAGCTACCTGCTGCCCTCATCAATAAAGACTCCTCGCACACATGACTTCCACGGGTTTACGAGTCTCACAACAACTGCTGGTAACTTTTATGGCAAACTTTCACTTTTGCAGGTATTTCTTATAAAATTTGGGGTTAGAATATGAGTCATAACAGACCCAGGGGACCATACAATATACACATATGTGTTTTGTTTGTCTGATTATTTGGATTACCGAGGATTTCCGTTGCTAGTTTTGTATTCCTCACGTAGACCAGCCATGACTGCACTAATCTAAAAATGGTTCCCATTGGGGCATAAGGCCTACTGTGCATTTGGGTAAAAAGCCCCCCCAGGCTCTTTACCCCAGTGGAGGAGGTGTTTTACCCCGAGAGCATAGGCCCTGTACAAACGGTATGTATTAATGCATAATCTTTATAGGCTTTCTCCTTTCTTCACATACAGAGTTATCAAGATGCCGCGTACGTACAAACGTAAAACAGAACGAGCCTCCTATACACAAGAGGACTTACAGAGGGCACTTGCGGCTATCGCTGAAGGTGCCGCTTTAAAAGTCAACTGCAAAGGCGTATGGTATGTCACCAAGGACACTTCGGCGACATAGGGATGGAAGGGTTGCTAAGCCAGGGTCGGTCGTTTTGGGAAGATTCCGGCCAGATATAAATAAGACATATGAGGCTGATCTTGTGGCAAAGATTCAGGATATGGAGAAGGCTTTATTTGGTCTAACGACGAAAGATGTCCACCGACTAGCCTATGATTTTGCTAATCAAATGGGGATAAAACATCGCTTCAACACAGACAACAAAATGGCTGGTTACGATTGGCTGAGCGGCTTCATGTCACGACACCCAGAGCTGGCAATCCGTAAACCGGAAGCGATGAACATTGCTAGAGCGGTTGGCTTTAACAGGCCACAAGTTGAGAAGTTTTTTGACGTCTACAGAGGTGTTCTGACTAGCCACGAGTACAGCGCTGCACGGATTTGGAACATGGATGAGACCGGGTGTCAAATGTTCAGAAGCCTGGGAACATTATTGCCACGAAAGGGGCACGGGAAGTCGGGAAAATGACCAGCGGCGAAAGGGGAAAAACCGTCACTGTTATCTGCGCTACCAATGCCGTTGGAATTTACATTCCTCCCATGTTCATTTTTCCAGAAAGCGCATGGTGGACACCTTAATGAATAACGGGCCAGCTGGAGCCATCGGCCATTGCACTGAGAGTGGCTGGACCGATGAAGAGAGCTTCTTGAAATGGCTGCGACATTTCTGCGAGATTGCAAAGCCATCTGTAGAGGAGAAACATGTGCTAATCCTAGATGGTCACCATAGCCACAAAACCCGGGCAGCTGTGGAGTTTGCTCGCGCAAATGGGATTGTCATGATAACCCTACCACCCCACTGCACGCACAAAATGCAGCCACTGGACAAGACATTTTTCAAAGCCCTGAAGAATGCCTACAACGCATCAGCAGACACATGGATGGTTGTCAACCAGGGAAAGCCTATCAGCTTTTATGACATTGCTGAGATATTCGCCTCCGCATACAACAGATCAGCAACCGTCGAGAAGTCAGTGAATGGGTTTAGAGTGTGTGGACTCTGGCCATTCAACAACAGAGTCTTCACTGATGAGGACTTCATCCCAGCCGCACTAACCGACGAACCCCAACCGAATCAAGGGGACAATCTTCAGAGACCACTTGGGACCGCGGCTGCCGAGACAGAAGTGCCTCCTAACCAACAGTGGACGGCCGTACACTGCAGAAAGAAACAGCCAACAGAGAGAAGATACTGTCACAGTCTGTTACCCTGTTTAATAATTGCTTGTTGATTATATATTTCTTCCATCCGTATTACATGGGGCGCTCTCCAGCTGGCTACGCATGTCCACAGGTAACTGCGCATGTGTATTAGGTGACAACATGTATTTGCATAACTGAATTCCTGCACCTTGGTGGCCTATTGTATTTCCCCTATTGTTAGTCTTGTACAGCGTTTGATACTCTTACAATATAGTGACATTCTGTACCTTTTTGTATATTTGCGTTGGATTGGTTTGGCAGTTGAGAAAGGGAGTTAATAGGGAGCACGGAAAGAGAGAGGAGGAATAAAGAGCAGAAATACATTTTAACTGTTTATGTCTTAATTTGTACCGGTACTTGTTGTGTAATATATGTACACGACCCCGTCACAATACGAATAAGATTGAAAAAAGCAAAGGCCATTTATCAAAACCAGACACAAGTTGTATTATGACATATATTACCTTTCATTATTACAAGTAGTTGTTATTTAGGATTGCTGCCCTCTATTCTTGAGAACAATATAGTTGTTTGGGTGTGCTGTTAGTGACTGCTAACTTCTACCTGATTTATTGACTTTATTGACAACAACACAAGATAGAAAGCAGAATTACACATTGTATTAAACATCTTTTGTAAGAAGATAAAAGATAATACTTCAACACAGATTTCGTTGCCCGTTGCTCTTGGAACAGAGACAACCGATGACTTACCACCATATGGGGTATTTCAAGAGATTAGCGAACGATGATGATGATGTGTTCTCCATGTTGGCTTCAGAGCCAAACATCTATACTCACCAAAAATCTGGCATTAGTCTGAACACTACTGGAATGAAACTATAGAAATATTCACATCATATTCCAACGAGGAGGAGGAGTGCCAAGGGAAAGAATGGGTTTACAGATTCCTCAAAAGAAACACGGAATATTCTTTTAGGACCCCTGAGCTCACTTCACTTTTACAGTCGTTCAGCTTTAGCCGGGTACCCATTTATGCCTTTTTTTGTGTATCTGTTGGATAGGCTGGCTTATGAATATAATCTCAAAGCTGACAGAGTCTATAACATGGACAAATTAGGCATAAATGTTGATCAAAAAGTTTCAATAGTATTCGCAAAGAAAGGCAAACATCAAGTCGGAGCAATAACAAGTCGGGAAAGAGGGGTAAACGTGACTGCGGTGTGTTACATGAGAGCATCTGGCGACTTTGTTACACCAGTATTAATGAGCTTGTGAGTAGGTTGGGGAACACATGCACCCTGTCCTTTGTTTCATCACTTCATCATTTGTGCTGCTTTGGAGAAGTCATGCCGGTTCTCAGTGAGAAGAGTTCAAGAAGTTGAGTCTCAAGTATCATTTTAATTTACATCCTTGTGGGAGAAGTTGACTAACTGGTCCGTGCGTGTTGTCGGTTTGTGGAATAGATTGCAGTTAAACAACTTGGACGGTTTTCCCTTGTCATTTTGCATGGCTTGTCCCACTAAAGGTCGCCCCTCCGGGCCCCTTAATAGCGCTTTACAACAATTGGTGTCAGAAGTGGGATCTCGGTCAGCCCTCCAGAGGGAGAAGAGGAGGAAGTGTCATTGGCCTTCAGATAACCAGTGGAGCAGCCTCGTTGAGCTGGTTCTACCAGCGTGGCCTGTACTAGTAAGCGGTGTCAGTTTATCTTTGATCCCATCCTGATTTTCCTTGAGTGGTTAGAGTTCAGTTTTAATTGTTACAAGTCAAAAAGCTATACAAGGGGCCTGCCAGCTTTATTGAACTCCTGGGCTGTATTACTCAAGGAAATTTCAGCTTAATCTGAAAGCATTGTATTTATAAGGTATTCTGTATTTACAAATGGGATATCTGTATACAGTATCAGAATGGTGGAGTCCCAGCAAATGAGTATGGAGATGATGACGCAGTTTTTCCCCAAAGCTTTCAAGGAATTCCGCATGACAGGCTGAGCAAATACAGAGGCTTTCCTCGTCATCATGGTGAGCCATCCTTACAAGAATGGCTGGATGAGTTTAACGCAGCAGTGTACAATGTACAAGCTGTCTGAGGAAAGAAAAGTGCAATGCCTTGGTTGATCACCTTGTGGGACGAGCAAGAGAAGAAGTGATGTGCTGGTCTCTAGGAATCAGGGAGAAATACAAAGACCTGGTGGACTGCCTAAAGTTATGCTTCAGATCCGAAGCGTCTGTGAAGTTATTAAGCAGCACCTTCCATAACAGCAGCCAGGGTGAAGAGGAGACATTGATGGACTACAGCCGTTCCCTGATAATGCTGCACGCAAAGATGGAAGCAACGGCCCACACAGAGGGCAGCCATATCCTAAAGCAGTTGTGAGGGGTCAGTTTGCGAAAGACGCCCGAGAAGCCGGAGTCCATCTGGAGCTGAGGCGGATCGATTTGGTTACCAATGGTGAGGCTTTCACAGTGATGAGGCGGGAAGAATCAGTACAACTACCTTCATAACAGACGAAGAGATTTTCATCAACGATACTGGTGACAACCAATCAACTGAAGTCAGTGTAGGGAATGTCCTCATCATGAGTGAAGAAGCCACCCCAAAATTAGGGACGTCACATAAGTCACCAAAAATGTCACGTAAGTCACACGTGTGAAAACTGCTCAGTTTCCTCTAACAGTTTCCAAAGATACAAGTTAACACAGGCAAAAGACACGTTTACAAGTTCATTATATTTAGAGGGGGGTATTCCACATAAAATAGTGGATAGAAAGAACACATGTCAGTTCATTGTACACTAGCTCATCACACAGTGCTGTTAGTTACTGGAAGAATTTTAATTGGTGATGCAAAATAATGTAAGTTTAAAAAGAATGTGTAGTCAAATTGTGCATGAAACTCTGCCTTTTATGGAAGCTTCTAATAATGTTGTCATTTTACTTTCAGTGATTAAAGTTCACTTGTACATAAAAAGTCCTATAGACAAGTTCTGCGAAATATCTAAACTTAAGTGCTTGCTAAATAGTTTCTTAGCTAGGAGTATTTAAGTATTTGCTAGACTAGTTAATACAGAATACTTCTTATTTATTGCATTTCTACCGTTTTGGTCATACTTTAAAGCTCTTTTGGTAACATTGGACAGTTTTGGGAAATTTTGACTTAATATAATTGGGTTGAAACTACAGGTTAGGCATTACAATGATGCTTATCGTTTATTTTTAGGTGTTTGAGGATGCTGAAATCATTTGCTCAAATGATGAAAGAATGCGCCAAAGGCAAGCTGCCTCTGACCCAACCAACAAGCAAAAGGAGAGTCAAAGAATTTCAAAGTTGCAGCAATGGATTGATGTCCGAGGAGGAACGTAACAAATTATGTGAAGAACAACACATGAAATGAGAGCCTGGAGAAGAAAAAGGCAGAATATCAGCTTCTGAAAGTTACCACCTTCCCAAGAAAACCTTCCAAAAGACACCAGAGTTTTGGAAGAGTTGTGCAAAGAAATTCTAAAACTTTTCCATCATCACCTAACAAAAAGATGCAGTCTTGCCAAGAAGTACAGAGTAGACCTTGCAGAAAAAATGGAGTGCAACTTAATGTGAGGGAATCCGTGCGTTCCATGGCAAGTAGCCATGAGTCATTTCCGGCTCGAACAAAGGGTCCATGTGTATATGGCAATAGCCAGCTGGGATATAGCTCAGTTAGCGTGCCCACTCTATAATTTACTGCTACTCTGAAAACACCAATAGTTTTATCAAAGTTTTCGTATAAGTTATAACTGAGCATGTGATGCACTGGAACACTCCCATCGATGACGCTTGGAGTGTGTCAGGGGGTTTTATTTAATTCTTACCCAATGCTCTCTTGATTTTGACCAATTATCCGTCCAATTTCATGTTTAAATACATGGTGCCACCATACCAGTGGTGAAACAGAAAATCTATGTTATGTTGTTTATTCTGTCTGCTACATCCTCACATTAGGAAAAATAAGTAGTTCCCTTTCCGAGGAAGTTAAGGAGGCGGTGAAGGATTTCCACTACAGGACTGATGTTGTTTGGACTGCCCATGGAATGAGAGATGAACTGACCATCTGGATTGATGGTGTAATGGTTGATTCACAATTTCTATACGTAAAATCTATTCATTGATATTTAAACCTGTTCGTATTCATACTTTGTGAGCTCGGCAGTAGTCTCGTGCCGTCCTGCATGGTAAATATTCCCAGATGTGGAATTCTTCACATTACAGTACCGCACAATGGTTAGTTTAAATTGTTTTGTGTACGAGGCCGAGATGTCTCTCACTCGGCATTATTCGAGAGAGGGTGCACAGCCTTTATACAGATAGGCCGACCATGCATGTCGTTAAGACACAATTTATCTTACCACACCTTATCAGAGTGCTTAACTGAGCCGAAATTTGTAAAGAGTCCAAAGAGGTACGTTAATTTATTTTATGGTTTAGAATGTAAGTTTACCCCGGACCTAAAGGCTTCTTCCTGTCCAATTGTAATATGTATATCCCTCAATTACAGAGATAGTAAATATTCTTCACGTAAGAACTTAGCGCCAGTTTTGATGGGACTAGATATCACTGAATGGGCTAGCCTTACTACCATAGATGATATATTCACTTGTTATTGTATATGTAATCGATCGAATGTGCACTTTGTAGTTGTTTGTATAATTATTATTTGTATTTGTAGTTTTCACGAAGGTAAACAAAGAAAACCAGATGAATAAATAAAGAGCAACTTTCCGTAGAAGACTCGGTCCTAATTTTTGACGGCTACAGTTACAGATGGAAAGAAGGAGATAATCAGGAGTACTACTTAACCTTGTTTCTCCGAGAGCTATTTTCTCTCTTCAGGCAAGAAAACCCTGACAAAGACATAAGATTACCAAAATGTGGCTCTATCCGTCCAACAAATGTTCTGCTACTGAAAAACTAACCCATGGACCAGTGTAAGTGTATCATCCATGAAAACGTCCTTTTTAATCTGACTACACTGAAGTTTACCTTCCAAGACAACTTTTTGGGAAAACATACTTTGTGCCCCTGCCGACTTCAATTCTGCATGCTGGAAGGGTTCATGTGAGAACTGCTGCAGGGGTGGAAAAGTTGGATTTGTCATCCTGTGGGGATGCGGATGAAGTGCAATGAAAGGAGTGGTCCAAGGATCCCATTGGTAGAATTCTCCAAGAAATAAGAGAAGGATTTTTCGGGGAACTCAAAGAACTTTTAATAAACAGTTTCAGTGACTATCAGGAGCATGTTCAGATTAAACAAATCATGTTTAACTCATTTGAAATGGACAAGTCTGATCCTAGATTTCATGTATCCCAGATAGATTTTGCAAAGGCATACAGCTGTGAGTATCAAAACGAAATACAATATGCGTTATGGTCACGGCAAAGTGTTAACTTGTTTACAGCAGCTGTGTATGATCCATCTGCGCAATGCAGCTCACAACTCATTGTCACAGATACTGTAGTAGTGACAAAGGCAAGGATTGTGTGTTCACATTTGTAGGAGCTTTTGGTTAAAAACTTGCTCTACTCAGCAGAGGAGGAGCGAGTTAAAAAAAAGAAGTTACTCCATTCTGAAGAGCTCAATAGGCCCATCACATGGGAGTACTTTGCTACTTCACATGGGAAAGCAGTGGTGGATGGAATTGGAGGAGCTGCCAAGGCCAGAGTTAAGGAGCTGCCAAGGCTAAAGTTAAGGAGCTGCCAAGGCTAGAGTTAAGGAGAGTCACAGACTGACTGAGATGATGGTGTGCAAAAGGGAAAGCAAAGAATGTATGGTACATCGCTGTCCAAACTGTCCAGGTATAGAACCTTTAATGAAATATCTCCACGCACATATCAGGAACACTCCCAGTGAGGAAGATGAGAATGAGAGCGAGGAAGAACAGGATGAAGAACAAATTATCAGTTTCAAGCAATGGACTAGCACGGACAGGACAGAGCTCATCACACAAATTATCAGTTTCAAGCAGTGGACTAGCACGGACAGGACAGAGCTCATCACACAGATTGCCACAGGGGATGAATTTATTGCATTATTGGTTGAAAAACTTGATAAACTCACAAAACATTCGTACATGTGCAGCAAAGTCCCAATCCAAGTACTTGAAGGTAAAAAAAGAAAAAAATTAAAGAAGATGAAGTGATAGTTCTGGGAGACTTTGGTGAAAATTATAGCTTTGTTGTGCAAGATGAAGTACAGGGATTTCATAGGAATAATATACAGTGCAGACTACATCCAATTGTTATTCATTGGAAACAAGATAATAAATTGTAGGAAACACCACTGTGCTTCATTATCAGACGACTTGTCCCACGATGTTGACATGGTTTATGAAGTAATCAAAAACACTACCAAGTTTGTGCATGAAAATATTTCATCCACGGTGAGAAGCATTCATTACTTTTCAGATGGATGTGAAGGGCAATATAAAAATTGCAAAAATTTCCTTATAAATCTGTGCCATCATAAATCTGACTTTAATATGGATTGCAGGTGGTCATTCTTTGCCACTAGTCATGGCAAATCACCTTGTGATGGATTAGGAGGCACTGTCAAAAGGCTTACAGCAAGGGCTAGCTTACAGCGGCCACTCAGCAATCAAATTCTTACACCCCAAGACATGTTTGAATTTTGTGAGAAAGAGATTCAAGGAATTAAGTTCCTGTACATATCAAAAGATGCTGTCAATGAGACCAGAGAAAAGATGTTTGAGAGGTATGTCCATGCGCGAACTGTGCCAGGAACAAGAAGTTTTCATCACTTTGAGCCGACAATCACCTTCATCAATTTCTGCCAAGTATGTGTCAGCGGATGAATTTAATTCCCTGAACTTTGATTTCACAAACAAGGAGGAGAAAGAAGTAAAAGCAGCCATTTCAGACTTTGTTGTCTGTAATTATGAGAATGACCACTGGATTGGAATGGTTACTGAGATTGACAATGAAAATAGAGATGCATACATCAAATTTATGCATCCTCAGTATCCTGCCAGGTCCTACAAATGGCCTGTCAGGGATGATTTTTGTTGGGTTGCACTGACCAATCTGCTGTGTATACTTAAACCCTTGATAACTGCAACTGGTTCGGCAGTATCACCTGGACGACGAAGACAACGATCGCATTTTGAAAGTGATTTAGAAAAGAACTTATACTTTGATGCTTATGTTATTTCTATACCTGATTGTAAGTGTTATCATTATGAATGCAGTTTAATCAGCTAAGAATTATCATGTGCCTGAGAGAATTTAAGTGTTCTTTAATTTGAGACTTTTGAAACTGAAATGTTGTAACTGAAGAACGTCAGTCCTGATTGTAAAAAATAGATTTTTTGTAAATTCTAATCAGGGCAATGATAATTCTGTTTGTTTTGAGCTGCAATGCACTCTTGCTGGCCTGGTAATTTAAACTAATTTACATTATTTGACAATAACTTAACACAGTGGTTTTTCAAGGTCATGACGTTCCATGCTGATAAAAAGCAAAATTGAAAATGCTCTAAAATAAAAAATAAAAAAAACCATTGCCATTTTTGGTACAGCCAAGGGCCATATAAAGTGCTTCTAATATGCAGAGTTTCAGCCTAATTCATTATGTACCATTTTGACAGTAGCCCATCAAATGTGAACTTTTTTTTAAAAGAAAAATTAGATTTTTTTTTTCTCTTGGAAAATTTCAGACTCAGGACTTACCCTAGGAGAATTTCCCCCAAACCCCCAAATCTGAATTTTAAGAGCAATTGGAGTTAGAAATATTAAATTATGACTGAATTAATGTGTGTCGGAAATTCAAAATGGCCGCAGAGTCCATGAAATTTCGGCAAAAATAAATACACCTTCATATCTCGTAAACGACTAAAGCAATGAAGCTCAAAATTCAGGGTTGTTGTAAGGTCATATTTACCAGCAAAGTTAGGGAGCTGCCAAGGCTAGAGTTAAGGAGCTGCCAAGGCTAGAGTTAGGGAGCTGCCAAGGCTAGAGTTAAAGAGCTGCCAAGGCTAGAGTTAGGGAGCTGCCAGGGCTAGAGTTAGGGAGCTGCCAGGGCTAGAGTTAGGGAGCTGCCAAGGCTAGAGTTAAGGAGCTGCCAAGGCTAGAGTTAGAGAGCTGCCAAGGCTAGAGTTAGGAAGCTTCCAAGGCTAAAGTTAGGGAGCTGCCAAGGCTAGAGTTAAGGAGCTGCCAAGGCTAGAGTTTAGTAGCTGCCAAGGCTAAAGTTAGGGAGCTGCCAAGGCTAGAGTTAAGGAGCTGCCAAGGCTAAAGTTAGGGAGCTGTCAAGGTTAGAGTTAGGGATAAAGTGAGGAGCAAGGGAAAAGCTGCCCTTGTTGTTCAATGAGCTCAAGAGTTTATTAATGCTGTGAAGAAGTTGATGCCACAGGTGCACACTCATCTAATAAATGAGGATCAAATGAAGGCTAACATCTCGCAGAAACAACCTTGGGAAGGTACCCAGGATATTCCTGGGGTAAGAAAAATCCATGTCGCAAAGGCAGAAGGTGGCAATGTGTGAATGTGGAAAACCGCATTAGATACTGAAGGAGATCCACTAATTTCAGTTAGTTATGTTGCACTTCCAGCTGTAACCTCTCAAATTAAGGTAGGTAACTGGTTTGTTGTAAAATATGATGATATACTGTACACATGAGAGGTTACAAATATAAAGGGCAAAGACACAGAGGTCAGTGGGATGGTGTCTGCAACCAACACAACATAGAAATGGCCTCTTACAGTAGATCAATTATTTCCCCTGCCCGAAAACATCATTAAAAAGATTGTGCCTTTGAAGCACCTTGTCGTGCAGTTCAAGGAAGACAGGAATTAAAATTCAAAGAACTTTAAGGTAACAGGTAATACTCTTCTGAGTTTAAGCTGTTTGAGCGAATGTTTTTCAATTCACTTTTATGTTACCATTCAATTTTACTTCACATTATTAATATTGTTCCTGTATGTAAGTACTGATCAGGTATCTTTGACTAAAAGGAAGGTGCTAGAAACCTGTTACAGTATAAAAGACATTAAAATTGAGAGTCAACCTCCGAAAGACCAAATGAAACCATAGGGCACTTGTAAGGGCTAAAGTAAGGCTGGAAAATGGATTTCAAGAATATTTGGAAAGGACCAGCTGAAATCACTTTCAAGAGGAGGCATGAGAGGAATGCAGTGGACGGCGAAAACTGTGAAGACAGCTTTGTGTTTACACTTTGCATGTGGTTCATCTGGCTACAAGCTCCTTCGTCAGCAGCAGTATCCACTACCATCATAGCGGACTCTCCAACGAAGGATGGAGAAAGTAAAGTTTCAACCAGAAGTCCTGGGTGGGCCAAGTCTTTGATTCCCTAAAGTTGAAGGTCGATGCAATGCAAGGAGAAGGAAGAATGTGCTGTTTAACTTTAGATGAAATGTCTCTCACTTCAGCAAGTCTCTAAATTGGCATTTGACAGTCTAGAACATGTAGAAATTATGTTCAGAGGCGAAGAGAACAATCTCATGAAGGAGTCTAATATCAAGTGTTCTTGTGGCTCACGGAACGTCCGGAACGTCAACGTAATCCAAGTGGCTCCTTTATTCAACGAAGCTTACTTGAAGTCTGCAACGAACGGCTTCCGAAAAATGGGAATATACCCTTTGAACCAGAACACCTTCCAGGAGCACCAATTCACTGCAGCCAATGTAACGGATCGACCACTTCCGGATCAGCAGCCACCTATTATGCCCGAACTACAGTCCGAAGACTCGGCCACAGCGATGGAAGAAACTAATGAGCATGTCCCCGATCAACAGGGCACATCAGAGCCCACAAGACCAGCTGGCCCTCAACCAACATCATCAGTAGGATCATCGGCAAACAACCCTCCAAACTATCCGCCTATCCAGCAACAAGTGAACCACTCCCAACAGTCATCGCCTCAATTCCAAGGACAATTGATCGAGGTTGGAGAGACTGAGAAGCAGCTTCCAAATGGTTCTCCAAAAGTTATCGTTTCCGCTGCTGTGCAACCCCCACCAACAGCAGAGAAACAGCCAACCAGTTTCATCATGCCCATGGATATGTCACCTCCTCCTAAGGCACCTGCATCAAACACTTCATCAAAGAAGAGGAAGAGCACGATGACAGGTGCGTGAATTTTGACCAGCAGTCCATATAAAACCCTTCTGACTGAGGCTGAACAGGAGAAAACACTCGCGCAGAACAAGAAGGAAGCCAGAAAGAGGAAACGAGAGCAGAGCAAATCCAAAAGGAAGAAAGGTCCTATTCCAGTCATGAAAGCGACACTGAAGCTGAAGGGTACCAGAAAGTGTACTGGGAGAACATCCACAGTAGCTAAAACAACTTTCAGCGATGATACTGTAGCCAACAAACAGGACGACACAGAGTGTTTGTTCTGCGTCAAACTCTACAGCCAAACGCGACTCGATGGATGGATACAGTGCACAATGTGCAAAAAAGTGGACGCATGACGACTGCGGGGATGTTGACATTGATGACAATGAGTTTGTCAAGTAGGGTTGCATGTCTTCTCAAACCTTCGTAGTGTGTAGGTTTATAACTATGCCCTACCAAGCACACGGCTCCAGGCTTACACTGCAATAAATGGAATATCAGATGGCTCATTAGTCAGTTGAGTTCCAGTGTGGACAATTAATGTGAACCACAGTGTGATCGACAGGACAATTCAAAATACTGTATCAACCAAACGAATTTGGGTTTGATTTGTTGCAAATGAAAGTGCAGGCCCATCGGCGCAAAAGAAAAGGATATTTGCCGTGTTTTCCTCTCCAGAGATTTCTCTGACACAACAAAAACTTGTGGAAAATCAGGACTCAAGATTTTGAAAGGAAGAAGACCTGGTACCTGGTAAACAGAACAGCGGCTCAGTGTCTAACACGAGATGCTGAAAAACGGCTCAAAGAAGCCGCTGAACAGAGATGTGATGAAAGGATGAAAATACTATTGCCCAAGACATTCTGTTTACACATCATAGAGTAAGACTACTTCTTCCTAAGCAAGTGGCTTTGGGTGTTGGTCATGTTGAAAGTGACGAGGAAGTCATATAACTCAGAAAGGATTGTTTGTGTAACCAAAGCATAACCTGGTTAATGTTCTGTTGTTGTTCATGTTTATCATTTTCATTGTTTTTATTCATTTGATCTTTTCCTATCCTTTTCTTTTCTTGATTTAAGCTGTCTCAGTGTCTAACCACGTTGCTGAGAAACGGCTCAAAGAAGCTGCTGAACAGAAAGGTGATGAAAAGCTTTTACTGCAGATCAGCGGTAAAGATCTTCTCGCTATTGAAGTACGTTACCACAAGTCCTGTTACAGAAATTATTTCCAAGAATCACTTGCCTCTAATATTGATAGCAGGGCCACCCCACAGTACAAGGAAGCCTTCCGTGAAATTATCAAGAAGGTTGAGCCTTCTGTGATTATGCAGGAAGAAGTTTTGAAAATGTCAAAATTAAATCAGATGTTCATCAATCTGGGTAGCAGGAAAAGGCATCTGTAGAGAGGTCCTCTTCTGGAGAAATCAGGGGCAGAATTGTTTCTTCCAAACAAAAGAAGACCATGCAATGGAAACAATTTCTAGCAAATGATACAAACAAAACAGAGCTGGTCGAGTTTCTCTTTGAAGAGTGTGGGAAATCAGACTATGCTAATAAGTTGCAGGGGATAAGTCTCTACTTTGTCCACGGTGAGATATGTCATTGTCTTTCTAGTGATGGGAATATGACAACAGTGCAAGAAGTTGAATGCTTGTGCTCTACACAAGAAGAAGCAGACACAAGAATGCTTCTCCACGCCGCCCATGCTTCCTAAGAAATATGATGTGGTTATCATCCGAAGTGTAGACACTGATGTCGCAATTCTTGGTGTAAGCCATAGTCATGTTATCCCTGCAAAGCTCTACCCGGACATAGGCTCTAAGAACCATGCAGCGACATATTCTTGATCTTGGGGAAGTTGCAACTTCATTAGGTGAGCTAAGGGCAACCTCACTGCTGGGATTCCATGCTTTCACAGGGTGTGACACTGTCAGTTCTTACTATGGCAAAAGGAAAAAGGCAAGAGTTTGCTTTGTTCCAGAAAGATGAAGAATCAGCAGCAACCATGTCTCAGCTTGGCAGTGCACAGAATGTTGATAATGCATTATTGGAGGCCTGTGAGAAGTTTGTCTGTAAGCTTTATGGATCAACTATTTAAGCATCTGTTAATGAACTTCGTTATGAAATTTTCAGAAAGACAAGAGCAAAGAGTAGTTCACTGCCACCAAACAAAGACTCTTTGTCCTTGCATGTAAGCGCGTGCAAATTATCAAGTGTGCTGTTCGCGTTTTTTTACCTTTGTCGTTTGCTTCTACGCCCTCTATTTTCGGCGAGGGCTTAGCTTCGTTAGTTACCATGAGAAAATCAAGATATGCTGTTAAGACAGTCAGTGGCCTGCAAGAAATGGAAGGTAGAAAACTTTCGGGCCATATAATTGAGAGTGTAGATGGTTCTGTTCGAGCCCCAGCCCCCACCAACATTCCAGGGAATATGTCAGAAATTCCCACTCCAGAAGTAGCAGCCGCCTTTGACCATCTGAAACAGATTGCTCCAAGATTACCTCCACTGAATAAAGACGCAGAGATTGCCATTCTCCTTGGCAGAGATGCTCCTCAATTTCACAAGATCCGAGAAGTGATAAATGGTGAGGACGACCCAACCATGGGCTCATCGCCTCGATTTAGGATGAGTGGTCGTAGGAGAAGTCTGCCTGAATGGAGCACATATCAGAGGCGATCACAACCATCTGAAGAGAGATACAATCACCACATACTATACCCAAGTTTTGAGGAAATGGCCGCATGTCAGCTAACTTTCAACCATGCAGTAATGTGGTAGAAATCAAAGAGTGCCAGCTGGAGGAAAGTGAGATAGGAGAGAATGTATTTGTGAGCACCTCATTAGATGAGCTATTTGGCCCTTCCTCTGATGATAAAGAATTCACTGAGATGATGACGAAGGAGATGGTGAAAGATACTGCTGGTAATTGGTGTTCTCAATTGCCTTTGAGAAGCAACTGTAGAAAACTGCCCAACAATAGACACCAAGCAGAAACAAGGATGAAATCTCTGGTCATGTCTCTGGCAAAGGATGAAAAGAAGAGAGAGCACTATTTTGAGTTCATCGCGAAGATTCTAGATAAAAATCATGCAGAGCGGGTTCCAGTTGAGTGCATTGATTCATCCCTGCAAAGCTCTACCTGGACATAGGCTCTAAGAACCAGCGACATCTTCTTGATCTTGGGGAAATTGCAACTTCATTAGGTGAGCTAAGGGCAACCTCACTGCTGGGGTTCCATGCTTTCACAGGGTGTGACACTGTCAGTTCTTTCT
>KN882449.1:222417-237765 GCA_000934455.1 Apostichopus parvimensis | reverse complement strand
ATGTCATTTGAGACCATGGCAAGTTTTTATCTTCTCCCATTGAGTTTTGTGTTGCATCTGAGGAACTGATCTATAATGGTCTGTGTAGTAGATTAGGTTACATGGTCCAGTCACTTTAACTAACGAGCATCAATTGTTTCACGGGATCATTTCTCAAAATATTGAATGTGGTATACATCTGCATACAGCATATGAAAAAGACATCCATTAAGGGCTAAGTGGCCCAATTTCGTAACAGCCCCATTCAACATCACTACGGTTCGTTTTCTTTTTCATTTGCATACTTTAGTCATATTCCGTCACGGATGATTGTCTTAAAAAGGTTACTTTACCATACTACCTTTCGAAAACAGAAGGCGTTTTTACTCCACGCAATCGGAAATGAAACAAACCTGGTGATCCATCCCGGTAATAGCATATTCATTGGCCCACATCGTTCCCCAATCACCCGTCCAACTCTTGCCATATAATATTATACAACACCTAATTATATTCCGGCCATTTGATTGGTCAATTGCTCGTCGATTGCATGCAAAATCCGCTCTATTGCACGCTATGAAATAGAACCATGCGTTATACTTTTTGGATAGCACTTTTTTTCGATGGTAAGAGAGCAGAGAAACCTGTCTGTTCAAAACAATCTGTTGCATGAGTGCATTTTACATCCAATTATATCCAAATTTGAAGGTGTTGTATAAAACAAATAATGAATGGTTTCCATTCGTGCAATAGTGCAAATATTTCATTCGTTGAAAGATGGAATGTTCCATTCAACTCGGCTGCGCCTCGTTGAATGGAACATTCCATCTTTCAACTCATGAAATATTTGCACTATTGCACTCATAACCATTCATTATTTGTATACTATTCCATGCCCCCTTTGACCCCCTCCCCGTCCCGCGTGTAGACCGATATCATAATAATTCAGAATCTCCTTCTAAAAATGCCTTGAGTGGACATACATCGCTTTACGTGAAAAAGACGATCCGCTGATGTCATTAGTAGCTTTATTATATTCAAATGAACGGGCATAGACGATGTCTTGAACGTACCATGTATGTATCACACCAGCATCCGGTCAGGGGCAATAATAACCCCCCACGATATACACACACACCATCTAAAGAAAAAAGAAAAGAGAATCCAGGTTCGCTGAGTGATGAAAAATTATCTTGCAATAATTTCGAAGTATCCATGCAAGCAGTATGTATTAATAGTACAATATAGGAAGAAAAGAAAAACATATTGCTCGTTTCTTGTACACTACCATGTTTATTCTACCACCGCATCTCTTAAAAAAGACAAGAAGAGAAAAAAAAAATGGTGCTAATTGTTGATTACAATCAATATCGGTGCCGAGATATCAACTTACGCAACATATTGTACGCAATTGTGTACCATGCAATCTCACGACTTAGAATAAACTAGCGTCACTAAAACGATCAAGAACTGCGACAATCTGAATAGAAATATAGGACCAAATAATCCCTTATCAAGAGTAAACGGGACCTTACTATCGTCGGACAGCAACACATGACCGTCAATGGTACATCGAGTTCCTTTTTGAAACAGTCCGAATATGAGACGAGATGGAAAAAAAAACGACTTACAACAAGTCTATTTCCAAGCAACATGGCAGTATCTTCATCTCATGCATTCACGACCTCTACATTCGCATAGTAGTAAATTAGTACTGTGAACTTATAAAACTTAAAGAACAACACTGTCGTTATAGTACTGTACTGGGCCCGAAGTTATTAATATTATCAAATCGTGTGAACCTTAGCCTGGTATCTTCTTTCCTGATTTGCCGAACGAAACAGATTCACAGACATGTTCAATTAACATCGGATTCGAGTTGGAATTTGGGCTGGTCACCGAAACGCAACTAAGAGGTAAGAAATTGTGCTACTGGTAGGCTAGTTCTGTTGCACTAGGCTAGGGCCGAATAAAGGAGGCTAAGTAAGTGTTTTTAGTCCTACTCTAGTCTAGCTTTAAGTACAGTCGGATCAGGCTAAGTTAGACCAGCAGTTGGCCCGAGGCCTATCTTGTGTGATGTAAGCTAGGCTTGATAATATCTGATCAAATGTAACATATTCACTATTTTACATGTTGGGCCTAGGCGTAGGTAACAAACTAACGTTAGACCTAGAAAGAAATAACTGAGCAACTCCTGATAAAGCCTAGGCCTAATGATTTTGATGTTTTCCATTCATCAGCAAAAGTTGGTTGCCTAACTCGGCCTCAGTCAGGTTAGGCCTGAAAAGTCAGAGGATAAAGTGTAGACTATACATTTCTAACAAACACAAACTGTGGCAAGGTACTGACTGGGCAGTGGCTGGCTAATGATATAGCCACTTTGGAGACATGTTCTAGCATCTGAATGTGCAGATGCCATCAACTCAATAAGTTACCAGAAACTAGGTCTAACTCAAATTAATGTCAGATCTTATTGTACTTCCTGCTAGACCCTGTTGCAATAATTTGCCTGTTGCAATGTCTAGGTGGCGGTGATTATTAGAACACATTGATATGATGGATGAATTTATTCTTGCTTGATCATTACAGAAGGCCATATAAGCCAGTTCGGAGATACCAGCAGCTATTTATTACTTAACAGTTCCAAGGGTCGTCTGTGAATAGTAGTGTCACTCGACAGCTTGTTTACACATATATGCATACACTATAGCGTTGTAACTACAAATATCAATCATATTTGTACTTAAGTATTTCTTATTTTTTCACAATCGAGGATGAAATATCCATCGATAATATTATGCTATGGACGGTTAAGGCTTTGAAGGGCTTTCTAAGGGGCAAGGACTTAAATTATCGGGAAGAAAAGAAGAACTTGTCGCACTTGTTTCGCTGCCAAGAGATTGCCTCAGCTTGCCCCAACGTTTCAAACAGCAACAGACATTGAAGTAGCGAAATTGGTGTTGAACCTATAGTGTGCCTGCTGCATGAATTTGATCTGCACAGGTTGTAAAGGCAGAAACTTGTACAAAAATTGATCCAAATTTGTTTTCCCATTCATCATTCACATACCAAAAAATCTTGAAGAGATGATTTTCTACTGATTAACATGATTTATTAACAATAATATGACAAGCTATGACGATATTTCCCATGAATAATTCATTGGTGCCTAATTTCTCTATGTTCGCGTAAACACTGTGCGACAAATGACATACTAAATAGTCTTAGCGTTCATACCGTGAATGCAGTATCATTATCACCCCCGGATGTCTATAGTCCTCAGGTGTAATGCAAAATTAAATCTTTTCCGATGTAGGGCAATATTAAAACTTAAATTTCTGGCCTACCACATTAAAAAAAATATGTCAATTTTCTTAACAATTTTTCCGGAAATTCTCGGCCTGATCTCCTTCGTTTTTACTGCAGTATGCTTGCAACGACAACAACACAGACGTTAAATGCACAAATGACCCAAGGGGGAGGTGAAGCACATAGATTGGCGCATGTGTAAGTTGCACCCCTGAACAGGCTCAAGTATAATAATAATAACTACGGTGGTCTATAAAGACCATACTGATACGACATTTGTCATGTCTCCCTTTCTTTACATCAGACCCTCACTTAACATGAAACAGATCACTTTTTAATTCTGAGAACATTGATTATCGACAGCTCTAATTACTCACGAAATGAATTAAGGACAACGATAACATTTTACAACTTTTACAGGAAGCTTAAAACATTTCAAACTTCAAAACACTTAAGTGGTACAGTATAATCTTTAAGATACCCTGAGACACGTGTTAATCTCCCTGAAGGTGTTTGCTAGGGGTGCTTTGTTCAATAAATGCCTTGTTCCAGTCTTGGGGTTGTGTGTGTGCAGTTGAGTATGGAGTGTTTCTGGTTCAACTACATCCATGTTTTCTGTAGCCGGTGTGTACAATTTTCTTTTGTGTTTCTCAAGTGTTTCCTGTTCCTTCGATACATTCGCCTAACTTCAGTCACTACTTCGTATGACCTGGGCGATACTTGGTTTTGTACAATTGCCCAACCAAGTATCACCCATTAGATGATAGTGGTCTATAAAGACCATATATATAGATTAATTACTACACTTGTCATAATACCACCTAGGATTAAAAATTTGGAAGTAATTTGAAATGGATGCATAACCCAAATATTTGAATGGGTTCTAAGAAAAAGAAGATGGTAAAATTAATAGAAAACAATCTACTGTAGGCCTTGAGAAGTCAAGTTTCAATTAGCCTAGATACTGAGTGGTTAATATAATGAAAAGTCAAGAATCAGACTTCAAAGTGGATGTACAAATGCTCTGCCAGGGCAATCTAAGTGCAAGACTTTTAATTTCAAATAATTTGTGAACGATCCAACATAAGCTTCATTTTTTTATCTTTTTTTTTATCATTTTTCTCTCATGAATATATATGTTTGAGACTTATTATATCCTGTTTCAAGTGGATGCGCAGCAGCTTCCATGCAGAGTGTGGTAGTCTTTTGAAGTCAAAAGACTTAAATATGAGAATGCCCCGACATTTTGCTTAAATTGCAATTTTTCTTTCATGCCAGGTTATATTTATGAGAATCTAAATGTAAGACTTAGTAAATCCTGGAATGGATGCTCAAAGTAAGTGATAAACGAAGGTCGGAAAGTGTCAAAGAAAAGAAATAACATTTTGTTATTTTACGTGATATGACACTCCTGACCGTAGAATCAGTAAAATGTTAGGGAATACGGTTCTTGCTCTGGGAGTCTATTAGAGGTTTACACAGTTATGAAACCTTCAATTTGCCATCTTGATTACTCCGTCCAAACAAAAGATTACGAGTTGATTTTATGACGATTTGATAATTTTCTCTTCAGAATTGTCAAATTATTGTAAGAGAGTCACAATGTACTGTAAAATAAACTAAAAAAATATGATTGTGAAGATGACAAGAAATTAGCAGTTTATACTTGATCTTGAATTGCTTCTATTTTATACTTCCAATTAAATTTTGTCACTGGAGTTGAGTTGATATTAGTATATTATGTGTTTAATTGATATTGCCAGCATTAAATCAATACACCATTTTGTCAGTAGGCCAGAATGGATGTCATACAATATCGTCACTTGAAGGTGAAACAGTTTATTTAAGTAGCTCAATTATGGGTCAGTATTTGCAATTATTCCCCCCCCCCCCCCCCCCCCTTTAAAACAGAACATAAACATTACCTGTATAGTTAAAAGAAAACATTTGAAAATTTGAGAATACAATGACGGCTTTAATGATAGTAGCAGGGGAATCATTCAAGACATTCATGCTTGATTGAATAATGTGGTACGGTGCACTAATGTGCAACAGCATACATGGTTGATTATGTTTTTTGTTCATAAAAAAGACCAAAATGAACCATATATAACCATTAATATTTTCACTGTGTTGGGGTGATAATTGTTCTCAGCTAACTGTAAATTTGAAGTACAGGTACTTTGTCTTTGTGTGGTTAATCGGACAAAACCGCTATTTTGAAACTTGAATTTGTTGTTCGTGGGACGACAACAACATTGAACTGTTCCACAAGTTTACTGACATAGCATTGTTTAGTCAAAGTGAGAGCTGTCTTGGATCACACATAAAATCCATGATATATTAACTGCTCAGACTAAGTGATATATTCTACAATATCAAAGTGGATACATGTACCTGTGTGAACATGGCCTCTTCAGATGTTTTCCTCAGATTGAAATGGTCTGTGATTCAAGAGCTAAGTTACAATGTTGAGTGTTCTTCACAGCAGTGGGTATCTTTCTGCTCTTGTATTTGTACTGTGCTTTAATAACATGACTATGAGTCATAAGAATGGTATGTCTGACTATCACGCAGTGATAACTGGTACAGTCAGGGCTAGACGTCTGCATGCTGTATATGAAATGGAGGTAAACGACAAAGGCAAATGAATATAATTGAAATCGTAGTGAGTTGAAAACTTCAGAACAGTAAAGAAACTTCCAGCCTCCACCGGGATTCCAACCCGGGCCTCCCGCTTTATATGCAGACAACCACTAGGCTATGGATGCTGATTGTATGTCCAGAAATATATTCTTTCTTTGTTAATGAAATGGAGGTAAACGAAAAAGGTAAATGAATATAATTGAAATCGTAGTGAGTTGAAGAATCCAGAACAGTAAATAAACTTCCAGCCTCCACCGGGATTCGTACCAGGGCCTCCCGCTCTGTGCGCGGACTCCCTATCCACTAGGCTATGGACGCTGATTGTATGTCCAGAGGTTCGAAAACGGTAAGGAAGGTCGTAATTCCACTGTAGGCATTTGTCACCTGTGTCGAACAATACTAGTTCTGTTTTTTGTTTTTGTTCAAAGTATCTCTTTCGAAATCCGGCTTTAAGATATCACAAATGATTTCGAGTTGGTTAGATTTGATCAATATGTCACCAACTGAAACCAAACATGTATACATGCAGATTTCCATCCAGCTAAGCAGCCAAAATTGGTACATTTCAGTTTCTCTGGGCTGGCCCCCTTTGACCCACTCCCAAGTGAAAGTAACACCCACTTACTAATTAAGTGATCTAACATTCTGAAGTACAGTGTCTGCATATATTTTTTGGACAAAAGCTATCCATCTATAAGCAGTGGCGCCGCCAGACATACTGTATTAATCTTGGGGGCACTGGGGGGCACTTCACTTTTATTAGGGGGGCAAAAATGTTGGTTTGTGAATGCCATCTTGGGGGAGGATCCTAAGGTGAAGGGGTGTCACCCTTCCCCTTTGAGAAATTTTTGATTAATTAAGGGTCCTTAGATACAATCTGGTGCTATATTTTGCAACTTTATGTTCAAGAATTTTCGGGCTTAGTCTGTCCGATATTCATTTTTTTAATTGAGGCAGATAAAGTTTTTGTTTGAGTATATTTATTAACATTGCAAATCCCATCTGGGGGGGGCACAATTTTTTTGGGAGGGCACATGCCTCCCCCCCAGGCCACCCCCGGGTGACGCCACTGTCTATAAGAATATCGTGTTGGTTTGACTTGTACATGTATATTCAAACACTGATACGTATCCCTTGAATTTTTGGCTTAGTTAGAGTTTTCACTTGATACGGTCAGATTATCGTGAATTGGTTTCATATCAAACTACTGTATGCTCAAATTTTTACTGTGGGGTGTACTGCACCTTAGTCCTTAATGTCCATAAGTGCAGTTTGGAAATGTGTATGCGACTGTAGTTTCACACACACACCTCCTGGCTTTAACAGTCCTACTATTGATGTGTACTTTTTTTTTTTTTTAGGCCTTGATATGAAAGTAAAAAAGGAAGCAAGAAAGAAAAACAATGTAAGAGCATGACGAAAACACTCTCTCAAGTGAACGATAAAAGATATATGTTGAATCTGCCATGTGAAGTTTAAGTGGTATACCCCCACTGCCCGATGGTTTACTTAAGGCAAGTTGTGCTGTAATTTATGAACCTAAACAAGGGTCTAGACAATTCCACAAACAATCTGTCTCTTGATTTAGAACCTCAATCATGTTAAGAGAGGTTAAGAGAGTAGATTGTGTGGGACTGTTAACTGTATTAAAGGTCATGATCTAGTATTGCCCAGGGCTGAGTAATATGCTAGCAAGACATATAATAAATTAATGTTGTGTTGCCCAAACTCTGGATGTGATAAGACTAAATTTTTGATGTTTGGTGGTATGGTAAGGGATGACCATGATGAGATGCCCCCCCCCCCCCAAAAAAAAGAGAGAAAAAAAAACAATGGTCAGCTCAATTAAAACAGTAAAAACTTTGATCTGCAGAAAATTTCTTTAAATTTGGAAGTTTTTGGGGTTTATTTCTGTCAAATTGTTTCTGTTGAGTTAACTTAACAGCACATATATCCGTACTGGTACTCAAGTCTCATGGACTTGTACTTGTACGTGACATGACGTAACAGAGCATTTATTGCAATGTCAACACCGTGAACATTCAGATTATATTTTTGTGCTGTATTTCATTACCATTGGAAGTACCAGTCCTGACATGTCGAGGAAAATCCAATTATCTAAATTATACTGCCGCACGACTTCCAAGGCAACACTTGCAGTGGAATTCTTATTCCTCTGCAATCAATTTGTGTCTTAATTGTAGATTAGTGGCCTGTTAAAGAGCTTAAATGCTGATCACTATACTGTTGAGTATAGTTGAAATAGATTTAACTTTATAATTACTTCCTGAATAACATGCAACTTAGAAAGGAATTGGAGAGCTGTTTATGATTATTAAAAAGAATATGACGGAATGAACTATCTAGCTTGTTTTGTTACTTTAAGTACTCTGAGGCAGCGGTCCACAAATTATTAGGCCCACCACCTACTGTAAGACTCTCTCATCGGGACTGAGCCAATCATGATCCCACCAGGTCCCCACCCCTCAGGATCGATGCTCTGCGGAATGTACAAAAACTAGCTTGGACTCTATAGGATAGATCTACATGACATTACCAGGCATCTGGAAAAATACTGCGACCCACCTAAAATATTTTGCGACCCACTTTTTGGTCGCCCCCCCATGGTTTGCGAACGTTCCCGCTCTCAGGAGCCTTAACTACAACCCCATTTATACATTACGCTACAGCAAGGCAAGGTTGAGACTTGGTTCTCGTTTTTGGGATTTGACAAATATTTTTGAGTTATGTGTGAGGCTGCGAGCTAGTTTATATATATGCCTGATATAGTACACAGTACTAGTTTGCTATTTTCTGTCATTGAGAGGCTCCTCTTGAGTATTACTGTTTATTATATCTTCTTGTTTTACATTTTTTTTCATTTATTAACAAATAAAATATATTATTCAGGAAAGGTTCAAGTCAAATGTATAAACATGTTTTCCTTATAGGGTCAAGAGAGTGACATGGGCCAATAGGGTGGCAGTAAAGTTTGAATACACAATGGGACCATTTCAACTATTTCCTTTGATTTTGTTTATTTTGCTGATTCTTAAAGGGATACTGTCATGATCCACAACTTGCTAGATGTGGCAAAATATAGTTTGTTACATCGGTGTAAACATTAGATACATGTATAATACAACACATTTGCATGCATTAATTCCTATGACTGGTTTAGAAGTCTTTAAAAGTCTTTCTCACACATGTTTGGAAGAAACCATGGGTCCTGCATAAAAATGGTGTTATATTGACACATATTTCACCAATTAGAAAACATAAGTCATAAATTACTTAATTTTATTTTTCCTGTAAGAGATATTTATTGTCTTTTCACAATGTCACTTCAAAGTCCCTGTAATGCGACACAGTTTAACCTTTGGATGGAATGATTTGTATGTGTGCAGTACAGTACATATGAACACAGTGTTTACACTGTTAGTTGTGTAATATAAATTATAGTACATGATCCTTACATATACTGTATACTGTAGTTTACCTAGATCAAGAATGCAGCTTTAAAGGCACCCTACCATTAAAACCAATTTAGAAAGCTGTTGAGGGACAAGTTAAACCGAGTGAAGACAGTGCACTAATACTGTATATGTAAAGAGCTCATGTGCATGCACAGGGAGGGAGTCTCGCTTGCTCTAAACGGCTTCTTCGGTAACAAGTTCCACCAGCCCATGCAGCGTTCTAAGCCTTTATAATGTCACAGACATCCGATCCGTGTTTGTGGAACAGTGGGGTATTGTGGGTAAGCTCTGCTCAGTGATGAGAGACATTTGCAGTTCATTGAACTGGTTCTAATGCTATGTCTATTGAATTAGTTCTTGGAGAGGTTTGTACTAGCCGTAGGTGTACGGTCAAGACGTCTGTAAAGAGAAATACTGGTATCGGAAGAGGAAAGGACGACTCTGTCCAGTATAGACTGCATATATACGCATTGGAATGTAATTATAGAAACATGGGATAAACTTGACATTTTGGCCTAGCTGTGTTCTCTCAACCTGAATGACTATATGTGACTAGCGGTACAAATCGGTGGAAATTTATATTTTTGCTCTGTTGGAGGATGCTGAGTGAGTAAAATATTAGTAACTTGACTTCTTTTTTCTTTTTTTCTTTTTTCTTTTTTTCTTTTTTCTTTTTTTCTTGAACAGTTGAAAGGTTGCATTTTGTCCATGCAACTGATTAACATACTTGTGCAAATAGAACTTTCTAATTTTAACAATCCTAAGGATTTTATTGTTGAAATATTCAGATGTTAAAGTCGGGTTCATTCCAGAGGCCTGGTTAATGTATTTAGGTTTATACAGCGCTTGGATGGAAAATTAAGATTGTGTCTAGACTGTTGGAAAATACCTTGATGATGTGGTTACAACTTTTTTGTATTTTAATTGAAAATGCCCTGATGTGTTGAGACTACCAGACCTATCTTATCTTCAATTAGAGACATCTCTTTTGTACTTCTATTCACCTCCTTCAAAGTTTAAAACCACAACAAAATTCTTCTAATTCAAGTCTTGAAAATCAATTGTTATTGAATGAAAACACACAGTATATATACTGTGTTACAAGCCCACATTGTTATACCGAATAGGGGACAGGTGGAATCATTAGTCAACATTAAGGGGGTACTGTAGATCCCAATGAACCTTAATTGCTCATGGATTAATTAGCTCACAGGCTCATGGATTACCTCACAGGCTCATGGGGTCTTTTGTTATGTCAGGGATTATTAAGTGATATAAGCAACCTTTTCTGCAAGGCTGCCCTAGATACTCCCGTCAAGCTTGGATGCCTCTCTTTGCAGAAGTACTATTACAAGGGGTTGCATTCTACATACAAGTTTACATACTGGATTAATATGTAATATATTGATTGCTCATATACCAACCTTTAACTGATAACATACATGTGTAGTATATAGATCTATTCTGTTTCGAAATGACTCCTGCCCTTATGATCATATCAATGGTTATGTAGTGATGCAAGGGAGGGAGTTGGTGATGAGAATAGATGAGGAAAAAGGAATTTTTTATAACAATGCGAAACTTCTTAGAAACCTCATCTCTAATATCTTGCCCCTAAAATTGAGATATATGTTTGATTGAATGCAACCTACTGTACTATTGAGTGGCACAACCTCCAACTGTTCCAGGAAGTTGGATCACAGTAGAGGGTCTGTGATGTCATCTGGGCAAATGCTCTTCAAAAGCTTGACTTAGAAGGCTATCCTAATATTGATTTATCCTTGAAATCATAAATACATTTGCAATGTTTGCTTTGGTAAAAGTCAAATTTCTCTGTATTTAGAATTCCATCAAAACTGTATCCTATTTATGGAAATAAAAAAAATGTAAGAAAAGTATTGTATGACATACATAAAGCGTGGTTGACGAAAAGAAGTAACTTCAGCGAAACTAGCTAAATATCTACACTCATTAATGGCCTCCCTTAACACGCATGCATACTATGAATGCTTTGATCTAGGACAAAATGGTGTTGGACGCTATCCGTCACTTCTATTTTAATGTTAAGTTCATTTGATCAAGTTTTGTTTAAAGACTTAACCTAATAAACATTAATTTAATACTCAACTCTGGATTAGTAGAGCTGATATCACCACATCATTTTAGTCCTAAAAGGCGAATTCCACTTATATTGTAGCATTAACCTGTAGATGTGGTGATCTTGAAAATAAAAAAAACTTGAAAAAAAGTAATAGAAGCATTACTATAGCACTCTGTGTTGTCAGTCATATAATTCTGTATGATAACGTCACAGTTAACACATGATTGACAGCTGGTAATGCTTATCAACATAAACAGGAAGTATCCCATCTATTATTTGTCTCTGACAGTGGAGCCCTTCTTGTAGAAGAAACAAAGTTGTCCTCATAGCAAGCTTCCATGGAGTTATAAGGTAAATAAGAATTGTCAGCTTTCCTCCTGATGAGAGACACTTTACAGCATGAAAGAAGCCCATAAATTATGACTGTCTGAAGATGCACAGAAAATGTTATCAATTAAGGTAATGAGTGGAGAAAGGTGTGTTTGTTAAAGGGGGGGGGGGAGGGAGGGGTGCGTGCACTATGTCACATAAATTGTGGTGATATTTTCCTTAACTGGTATGCTAACACAATGTCCTCTGAAAATTGATAGCCCATTTTAATACATTGCTGACAGGCTGTAGGAAGTGGAAGAATTCTGCTCAATTTACAGTAAAATATAATTTTTATTTTTTTGGTTTATGTACGTTTTGGTAAGCGGGCCTTGTTAAAGTGCCTTGGAGGTAGTTAGATAATTGTTGTCCACTTCGATACCATATGCGTGAATAATTTGGTTAATTTTCTCTGCTCCTATGCTCACCTGTCTACGTAATATGCACTGTCAATTCTACACCATTTAGAAGCACCGTCTAAGTATCCATTTAATAAGAATTTTTTTTTTTTTTTTATTATTATTGTCATCTTTAATGAGGGTAGTAAGTCCTGCTCAGTGCAGAAGCACTGCTTTCCAGATACACAATACAATATACAATATTATGCTGTAGAAAAACGGAAAACATCCAAAAGTACAAAAAGGACGGCCAAAAGATAGACAAACAAATATAAGACATCTAAACAAAATATATAAGTTTTCATATTGCGTTTAAAAATATTAACATGTGGCAAGCATTTCAAATTTGGGGGCAGACTGTTCCACGACCTGCCTCCAGAAAATTTAAAGGACCTTTTACCATTCCCAGATCTAACAGGAGCAAGTAACAGGAGCATTGATTTTTCAATGAGTTTGATCACATGGACCTTTTCATGCTTAGTGGTGTACTTGCTGTCCCCCTACTCCCCTCTATTTACGTGGATTAATTCTGCGAAATCGTTCATATTGTTCAGCGTGTCGGCCTAGTTGTTCCGCAAGGAGACGGTATGCCTGAATATTACATGGCTTGGTAAAGAGTGATCGACACACAGTTAAAACACGATGCAAAATACAGCTTTTAGTGGATTTAATTGCTCCAATCTGCTTCTCAGCTGTCAATCAAATGTCCTTTCAAGTGTTTATAACCTTGTAGCCATCTGCTGCATTGTCAGTTGAACAGACTCTAAAATACATCACCAGAAATGGTGACTAGGTCAAGCCAGGGACTAGCACCCTGGGCAAGGAGAACCTACGCCTCCCCCCCCCCCAACAACCGAATCAGAAATGCTGTCAAATTAGTAGAATAAACTTGACGGCCACACACTGGGAGTTTTCCTTCGTTTTAGACAGCTACGTGACTAAAATACAACTTCAAAGGAACTTGATAGTACAGTAGGCACATACATGTATCCATAAAAGCCATTTGAATATTATGAATCGACATACAGTAAATGATTTGATACGTTATTGACCAGTGATATGATCTGTATGAATCAATTACATTTCAAATAATCTTTTAGTTCCTGAGACATAACTGAAGCATGGCCAATCAAAGTGGTCCAAAACACTGTGCCCATATAGTTAAGCACACATTGTATGTAGGCAACTACTCATACAGTATGTTGCAGACCTACTGTACTGTATCTAAGTAAATTTCTGGCAAAGTTAAATTCTTTTAAACCACCTTTCCACTGTCTCAGACCTCTCAACACACAGCAGAGTTTGAACTTTTCTACCGATTGTCTCATCTCTGTATTGCACTGTATTATAGTAATGACAGAAGTACATATTTCACATTTCTAATCAAGAATGCTGCCACCATTACTTTTCACAAAGATGCTTCAAAAGTTGCTTCAAAGATTGTGAATTATGAAAATTATTGTGATATGATCATAATTATGTTGCTGTGATGCCCATTTTATGTGGTTACTAGCAAGGTTGGTGAGGTTCTTTTGCAAAATGTTTAATGGGTGGGGTGCGGAGGAGGGGGTTAGAAGGTGAGATAGAGAGGACAGGTGATTGCAGCTAAAAATGTGGAAACTAAAAATTTCAGGTCAGGAAACGGTCAAAGGGTCATAATAAGGTTCTTTTTCGTCCAAGAGCAATCTACGGTTTTCCCATCTGAAATAACTTTCTAAATGGAAAAGATTCCAAATTTGAGTTGAAATGTTGAGTTGCAAGCCACCTGACGTGTAAGTTGTTATCCATAAGCCCTTCTCCCAAACTTGAAGTCGCTTAAGTGTCATAAAAATAACTGCTGATTATTATTAAATTATTATGTTATTATTATTATTATTATGAAGTAGGGGACAGTTTAGTACCGTCGCTCATAAATCCCCAAACCAGAGAGCTTTGGGGATTTTCTTGTTGAAGGTTGAAGTATAGCAGTGAGTGTAATCACCTAATCACATATGCTAAACCCTTATGGGAAGCAATTTGTTAAATTTGTGGAACGGAGTCATGCAGAGCTAGCCGAATAAAGTCTAGAGTCCTTTATTGGTGTTATAGCTACAGTAGTTTTCCCCTTGTCCCCCCTCTGCCCCCCCCCATCTTGTGCATTATTGTCAAGTTGCAAGGGTTTACCCTACAACTTCTAGTGCATTCCCATTATGGTGGAATGAATGAACCAGACTGGTTTGGCAATCGCATAACATGTACACTTTCCATGATAAAGAGGAAAACTGTTCACTCTGTTCATTCATGCAACAACGATCGATCGATGAACATACTCTATACTACCGTAGATAGAGCTTGTGATAAATTGCTCACAGCTGTAAATTTGGAAGTTGTGAGGTTTAAACCCCAAGATCCTCCTCCTCCTCCTCTTTTGGGACTTACTGTAAAGGGAGCAGAAACCCAACAATTATCTATAGCTTAAATATGACAGTTCTTCTTGAAGAAAATCTCTACCAAACTTAAAGAGCTCTAAGAAAAGTCACGCTCTGTTTGTGAGATATAATCCTGCTGCTTAAAAATCATATCCAGGATCTGTTATTTTGTAAATCTGTGATGTCATAAGTGCCAATAAGTTTTAAAACCTACATTATGAACTGGTAACATGTTAGCACTGCACCCCCAATGACCCTCCTGCATGTCAACAGCTCCCATCACCTCCTCCTTCCGAATCGACCAAGCCAAGCCTATTCTGGTACTGCAGTAGCAGCTGCTGGAAACAGTTTCAGCAACATCTCCAGCCAGCCTCTAAGTGCAAACTTCCTTTTTTTTATGTTCTTTTGCAATAATATATATATTGCTGGCCTTCAGCTTGTTCAAGGGCAATTTTCTCTTTAAAAAACAACTGCTGCTTTAAGGTCAGAGAATTTTAATTAGAACAGTTACTGTAATCGTCCTATTTTTTTCTTTTTTAGAACCGAATATTTTTTTTCTTTTTTTTTCACCCGACCCCCTGAGGTTAGAACCAAAATGGGAAATGAAAGTTAGGGATGATCTCTGGAGAAATCAAGAGGTTTTAATTGGACTAATTGTCTTG
>KN882449.1:190761-207011 GCA_000934455.1 Apostichopus parvimensis | reverse complement strand
GTTCAGTATTTGTATCATCACCTAAGGTCCAAAAAACATGTCATCATTTTCTTCAAATATATCCAGTATGAGGACACTTTTTGAATGAAGTTTAGTTTTGGCGTCAGGGTGATTTTCAAATGTAACGTGAGTAACCGACACTTTCATGTACCTATATCCTACAAGGAACAAGATAATCAAATAGTGTTTTTGCCAATGTTCAGGTACATTTGTTACCCTATCAATGCATAGAGAGCAGTCATTCAAATTAATGAATGGTGGAGCTATCAGACCATTTGTAAGCAAAAGTCTTCAAAAATGTAACGTGAGTAACCGTGGAATTGCCCATATGCTGATTGATGATTCAGTGGCAAGGTAAATGTCAAACCATCTGTCAACTATTTGAACAGGTCATAGTAAACTGAGATATCAGTCAATTTCAAAAATTGACTTTCCTGTCCGAGTCCCGCTCGCCGTGCCTGTATGTGGATTGTAATTAAACATGCTCTGTCTTAATCAGGATTAATTAATTGATCTGTATTGATCTTTTGGAGGTTTTTGGTTATTTTTAACCTTCGAAGATAGGAAAAGGTCAAAGCAAGATATTGTGAGAATAGACAAAGAATAAAAGAAAAGAGTTTGGAAATTAAATGTGGTTGATTTTAGTGCTTTCAATAGATAAATTAATTTATTAGTGCTTTCAATAGATAATTAATTAGTGCTTTCAATAGATAAATTAAGTAAACGGAAACTGTGCTATAGATAATACAAAGTTATTAATTTCAGTACTTTACTGGTTTATAATACTGTAACTTGCCAGGATCATGCGTAGCAATGAAAAGTGATTGTGGGGATTCATTTATCCTGAAAAGGAGGGAGAGGTGGGTTGGGGGTTAGGGTGGAGGGGAGTGGGAAAGAGGGCTTGTGCAACTTCCACTGTATGCGATCCTGATTAAGAATTTGGTGTGTACAGTACAGCACTGACTATAGAACCCTGTCATTGACATTTTACAGTGCACTGTATAAATTCAGGTATATATAATTCTAGATTGTAGTGGGTTAATTTATCTAGATGTATGTATGTATGATGTGTTGTAGATATGTGTACGCAGTCAAACCAGGGCCTTGTTTACATGGGAATTTGTCCAGATGATATTTCAGCCTTGCCTACACAGCGTAAATGTACAATATCTATGTATATATACCGCCCTTCTTCACCGTTGATATATCAACCAGGGTGTGAAAGCGCAAGGTTAACAACAAATACTGTACTCAAAGTCGAGTATTCGAGTGCAAATTGTCAACCACACTGACTCAAGTAGAGCGCCGCTTTAAAATCTGTCATTGAAAATGAAAGATCCGACCTGACGGTTTGATTGACATTTTAATAACAAAACAAAATCAATACTGTAAATTGAGTTTGACAACTTTCATTAATATTCGTCAAAATACAGAAAAGAAGAACATCTTTCGTTTGCATTCATTTCTTCTAGGGGTTGGAGGAAGGAGGGAGGAAGGGAGGGTGGGAGGGTGTGGGATATACAGGGAAGAGGAAAATGATCAAATTTGCTCTCAACTGTTTATTTTACATTAAAAACAAATATGCCAAAAGTGACTCATGGTTTTCCAAAAAGTTCACAGCTCCTCACAAAAATTGAGTAATTCTGCCCACCCTATGTGTTTTTCTTTTTTCTTTCTTTTTAAATCAGTTAAAATATATATTATCATTTCAAAAGCAAATTCCAAGACATACAAAACAAAAGAGCCCTGACACAGTATAGCTGCAATGCTGTCCTTGATACTTTATATAAGGTTTCCGTGATCACTCATAAAGTATGTATCTAAAGTGTAGCTCAATTGTTAAAGGTCCTACTTGCAGCCATTTTCAATTTCCATAGTTAAGTTTGTACTAGATACGTTTATGTGTAAAAGAAAGAGGGCCTGACGTTTCGATCCTAGCAAGTTACAGTAGCAGAAGGGACAAATACACACAAAGAATATAGAACACAGAATACAGAACACAGAATACAGAATACGGACACACAGAATACAGACAGGTTAATGAGCAGGGTGTTCACCCTGCTCATTAACCTGTCTGTATCCTGTTCTTGTATTTGTCCCTACTGTTACTGTAACTTGTCATTTAACCTCTGAAGAAGATCCTGCTAGCTAGGATCCAAACGTCAGGCCCTCTTACTTGTACACATTCTCTTACACAGGCTCTTTAGTGGATAAACAGTTTGCTACAGTTTTGTTTTATTTAGATACGTTTATAATATAAAAGCCCATTCTTCTGTTTGTTTGTTGTTGTTGATTCCTTGTTCGTGCATCGCCTAGCTGTCTCCGTATTACAGGTAGTACATGGTCGGTATGTATTTGAAGGTGTTCTCATCTCACGTTAGCTGAAGTAAAGACTTACGGTATTCACATCTCGGGTTTCCTCTCAAGGCTCTTTCTCGCTCTCACCCGAGTTTACATCCTTGGGCTGTATTTTTCTTCCCTCCTCCTACTCGTTACCAGATCTGCATCTCGTGTCCTCCAGGCTCTGCGATGAATGGACAGCTGCTTCAACCTCCGTGAAAGCATCCCTAGCTCTGCCGGTGATATATTCAGTTATTTGCCTTGTCACTCGTTCCACGTTCTGCAAACATCCCGTATCCCTCCGAGGGAACCCCGGAATCAATACTAATGATAAATAAATTCACTGTTTCTCGGCGGCGTTGTTAAAATTTAAGGAACAAAGTATCTGTTTGGTGAGAATTTCCCTGGAGTATGAAGGCTCTGGGAGCCGGGTATGTTGACTGAACATTGACTGACAAAACTTTTGACAAACTACGACTGTTTTTTGCTTTTCTTTGCAGTACACTCGAAGGCTGTCGTGAGCGTCGTCGCTTCGGAGCAGTAAAGAGAGACGCAACGACCGTGAAGATCAATCAAACTTCCTCCAGGTAAGAAGGTTCTTTTGAGATATTTTTCGATCTTCGGTTGGGTTTAAAAAACCTGCTCCGAGACTGGAAGAAGAAACTTTACAGCTGTTCTCTTTCATTGCCCACTAGCAAGTAATAAACCTGATCTGATTGACTGATCTTCTGTTTTGCCTTGAAGGATGAAGAGGGTGGGGGCGGGGGGGGGGGGGGGGGGGAGTTGTTTCCTGAAACATGGTTTACAAAAAGTGGAAGTCAAGTTTTAAGGCTCTGTAGTTTGAATCCTGCTTATTATAATGGAATATTCATCAGCAATTGCATTCTGGGTAAGCATTGAACTGATCTTGGATCTGGCTGATGGGGAAGAGGAGGGGAGGGGGAGGGGGAGGAGAGCCAGAGGGAGTGCAGGAGTGACATCGGGGAGCAGAGTGGAGGAGAGGGGGGATGGGAAGGTATTTTGGATTGTGTATCCAGATTTAAATGTCTTCCTGTTTCAAGTCCTGTTACAAATGCGATGCACATTCTAAAGAAGACAAAGATTTAAAGAAAACCGGAGATGAAGATGGAATGCAAACACGGGCCACGGTTATTTATAAGTAATAATTAAAAATTAAGAATTATAATTAACATGAAGCTAATTTTATGTAACAGTAGGCTATTTAAATGTAAGATCATGTGCTATGGTCAGTTTTGGCATGTCAGGCGAAAGTGGTCGT
The DNA here is from genome assembly GCA_000934455.1 of Apostichopus parvimensis. Classification (NCBI taxonomy): domain Eukaryota; kingdom Metazoa; phylum Echinodermata; class Holothuroidea; order Aspidochirotida; family Stichopodidae; genus Apostichopus; species Apostichopus parvimensis. The sequence goes on along the minus strand of KN882449.1, from coordinate 203,392 downwards.
GGCTATGTGGAAATGAGAAGGAAATCAATGTCTCAGACTGGATGAAGTGGACGGACGGTCACGGAGAGGATTACGTAAGAATATACCTTATCAATTTGAGTCTTCCCCGGCCAAATACCGTCTAGATTGAGACAGACGTCACAAATTATAAGCTCCTTAATTAATCTCCTAACGAGCAGATGACAGAGCTAGAGTAATTGCGGAAATTTGAGGGAGGTAAATCCTGTTTCGTCTTAATGAAAGGGCAAAATTAGCTACTGTATGGGTTGATTTATAACATGCAGAGGTGAGATGATGGTATTAAAAGAACAAGAACATAAAGGAAACCAGAACGGTGTTAACGTAGTACTGAATGAAAAGGTGAATTAACTCTATTTACTTCACTCCTCTCTTACCTGTCTCCTATTGTATGTTTTGGGGTAACTGAACAAAGGGATGTACATGGATGGAGGGAGGGGGGGGGAGGGGGAGGGGGGACTGAAGAGAAAGATCTGTCAACATAACCTATTAAAACTTTTAGGTAGACAGACTTTACAATATCTTTACTTAGAAAAGAAAATGTAATCATAGTCATTTCATTTGTGAGTATTTGAGTGTTGTGGCAAAAGTTATGAATTGGTTCTGCATGAAGATGCCAGCATTTCAGAACATTAATTATTGCAGAATATTATTATTATTATTAATTATGAAGCACTCAACCATGGCTATGATCACGTTGCATAATATTAACAAACTCTCTCTTCCCTCTGCTCGACATGGCATAGTAAACTTTTGGACAAGATGGTTCCCCGCAGGTTTCTTAATTGGATACCTATATCGATCATGACACAGTATATATATATTTGTGCTCTTCACATGTTTTACATACTTACCTGTATTTATGATATACATATCTACAATGTCACAACTTTAGTACTTGCTCATATCTGGCGATGGTAATCTCGCGATGTTTGGTAGATAAAGCAAATAGCAAAAAAAGAAAGAATAAAATCGTGGACCACACATTGCAATAATTTCCATACACACATATATATACTGTACTGTACTGTTCTGTACAGTCACCGCATTCCTTGATATAAACATGTTTTTGAATCATTGCAAGGAAACCAGGAAAATTCCTTTCTGGTTGGATGACCATATTTTCTTTATATTGTCATAATAATAACACTTTGGAGTGTGTGTACAATAGCTTACTGTATTTATTGTGACTGTAGAAAATAGATTCATGAGAAAGGGGAAGGTGTTACCAAGTTATGCCCATCAATGGTATGAGTCACTTTATGTGTTTATTTGCAGATGACTCTCTTGTTATGTATTTCAGGAAGAGAACTTCCTTTCCCCCGGTGAGGGTGTGAGATCATATAAATTGGAGTATGCTTCTCACCTCAATCTTTCTTAACATTCGTTATGGTTAATACTATACTGAAGTTACAGAATCGTCCCCGAACTGATTTATCAACTTTCGGTTTTTGAACTTTATTTGGCTTCAGAACTTTTGTGACAGTGGTGTGCAATCTTATCACAAAGAATATTAATGCAAACATTAAATTGCAGATTATTTGAGAATTGGTCTTTTATTTTGCAACATACTTCTCCTGTCAAGCATTGGTTGTGTACAACATGATGGTGATGGATCACAAACTGCTCTCACCCTATACCCTCATATACCCCCTAACATAGCCCGACTGCCACCCATCCCTGCAGACCCCCTCCCAACCCCACCCTCAACTCCCATCCACACCCCACCCCCAACACTGTGATACATCCAAATTTTGTATCACTAAGTACAACTATATCGTGGTTGAAATGTTACTTCTTGACCATAATTCAATATTAACGAACACCAACAAGCTCATATGATGACTGATGTTTACGATGTGAAATATGACAGTACTATGAACTGTAATGTTGCAATACATACTTAAATATACATGTACCCCCACAGCAGTTTCCTGTGTACAGTATATATGTGCGCCAACATAATTCTATTTGTGGTGCACACCCCATTTGCATCAACATTTGATATACAGTATAATATTTGTGACGATGAAGCAAAATGCTTAGATATAATAATAAATCTACTATAAATAGAGTCCTGTAGTCTCTAAATAGTTCATAATATTGCAATGTCACCATGATATTTGAAAATGATGAGAAACTAAAAGTAGCTGAAATTTACCTATAATATTCACCACGATAAAAATGTTTATTTCCGGCAATGTCGTTGCCCTTGGATTACATGCAGCTTAGGAGACTGGCGTTGTTATATTAGAAATGATATATTTGTTATTAAAGGAAAAAGCCAAATTATAACAGAACCATTCATTCTTTTATCTGAGTTACTGCACAGTCTGAAGATCGATTGTACAGTTCTTCACAGAGCAGTTACTAGTGCTTCCATTGTAAATGTGTTTTCTTTATTCTTTTTAAGTAACCTACCTTGTTTAATCTATATTTCATAACTTAATGTATGGTACAGTAGTATTTCCAAAGTTAGGGAGCTTGTTTCATAATTTCATATTTGTGACCTAATTCTGGCAACTTTGCTTGAACAATGCTGGTAAATGCACCTCCTGACCTCACGCAAATGAAATCAAAACCGAATCATGAGATGCTGAAGAAGAGAATTCACCTCCTCCTGATGGCATTATGCAACCCCCCCCCCCCCCGAAGTGACAATTTTACCAGATATCTCCTGTTAGATACAAGTTTTCGTAAATTTCTATATCTATATATATATAACTATATATAGATATATAGATATACCCATATATCAGACATCACAATTATCAGATAAACATGATACATGGTTGAGTACAGTTGGGTATATACTCCTCATGTTACAAAATATGCAAAATATGTTTTATGGTGTTATGTTTATGTTTGTCAATGTTTCTGACACATTAGAATGTGTTTTGTGCTCCTGTGTGCTCAATCAACAATGTTCCCGCCAAGCTCTGGGCTTGTACTTGAACATTAACACTCCTCTTAAAATGAGCGCCCATGAAAGAAAATGAAAACGCGCACACAAGCCTGAGATTGCCAATTAATTCTGAGCCTATGGTCCATACAGAATTTTTGTACGACCACTGAATCCCTTTATATGACAACTCCCTCAAAGAACAGAACTTATATTACAGTTCAAACTGGAATCGGTAATACGCATGCTTTTGTTTACACTGCAACCTGCCCCCTTTAATCTCCGAAGTTTGTTATACCCTGGTCGTTAACTATGTACGAAACAAACATATCACACCGATTAATAATAATAATAATGACCTCGTCTTAACCAAAGTTCCTGTCAATGTTTTTTAAGGTAATAGATAGATCAAAATCATTGACTGTTACGTCCGCCGTCCCCCCAACGTCTGTAAATTCACTGCTGATGCATTCAACACATTTTGTTGTAAAGTCTGTAAAAAAATATATATATACAGTCTGGTCTGTTTGAGTTTGTTAAAGACCCAACAGCTTCCATTGAATAAGTCATCACAGTATGTGGGAGTGTTTGCCATTATGTCGGTGATGCCATGCGTATCATCAATACAGCTCACCTCGCCAGCCATGGAGATATTCTGGGCAAGGATTTGTAACTTCTGGAAACTTTTTTTTAAACTATGAGCGTTGCCAGCTGTATCTCAAAGCGTTACCGTGTGAACGCTAAAGATAATACAGCGAAGACTGCCACTACTCCCAAGCAGTATCTGAAAGGCTTTCTTGAAGGAATACAAAAAGTAATTTTCTAATCCTTGTTAGGCTTCAGTGGTTTTCTACTGAATAGTGTCATCAGCACAGACAATTTCACTCCGATAATGTAATACGGACCTGCACCGAGCAAGCGGTTAATGTAACAGAAATCGATCTATTCTTTGGGATATCAATATACATGAGGATAATATCTACAGGGCTTGTTACATTTATAACGTGTACCCTGTTTGGTTGTAAATGCTTACAAGGAAGTCAACATTGCAGTTTTGTGTATAATATTTATCTCTGAGATATAATAGATTTTGTGTAGCTTTGGAAAATTTTCACATAAGAAATGGAACAAACATTTACAACTGAAAGTTTTATAGGAAGCTGAATGGATTGAATTAAGAAATGGACAATGTTTGTCAAGTTTAGTGGATAATCGATGACTTTGACTGCTCTGCATTGATATTGGACATCTGATAGTTTAAAGGATCTCACTTAAATTGTCAATTATTATTAGTGAATCATTGGTGAAGCTATAGATACCAATAAATACAACAGTTCTGGGATTACTACATAGGACCTACTGAAATCTGGACCGTGTAGGATATTATTGTACTTATCAATCATGTCATCCCTGTGATGTCTAAAAGTAACTGTAAATATCATCCAGCTCACCCCCCCCCCCACCATCCTTCATACAACTCTGTGCTAGTCGGTCAGTGTACACAGCTGACAGATTATGATCCGTATAGTACATAGCAGTGCATGAATTTGAAAAGTTAAGTTGCAAATGTAGAGCCAATTGCAGATCGAGACAAATTGCAACCTTTTCGCAAGAATTTATGTGACAAAGTTATACAAATAACTAATGTACTTTGAACAAATTTGGGAAATTTGGAATACTTTCATATATATAAATATATATCTTAAAAATGTTTCTCACTTTCAAAAGTTGGCAGTTGCAAACGAAAGTAAAATAGAAAGTTTTGAAAGAGAGCAAAAACATAAAAAACATAAAAAAAAGCAAAAACCAGCAAAGAACGCTGACAATTTTTGTTTGTTTACTTCTCAGTTATGAAATGGTTTCGATTTCATTTTAGACAGGAAGTTCACAGGTCAGAAATGCTGGATCTATAAATATTACAGATATAATAATATCTTGCACATTTGTTTGGCAAACGATCAGATAAACACACATTATTAAGGAAATCATTTGTGCTATTAATACAAACGCTATTATTACAAGAGGCACTTACTTATTTAACCAGTGAAACTTCTCGATCACACAAAACTTGTGGACATATATGCAGTTAATTACAGTGGAAGGCATTAACTTTTGCGATGTTTTCGTTTTGTTTTTAACCTTTGGGATTTTAAGATATATCATCAGGAAGGAAACTGACACAATTATGATGCATGGCTTCATCAATGCTTTAATTTCCACATCGTCGGTTAATAACGTCCATGTTGTTTGCGGCTGGGCCGAAAAAAAAGAGAAAAAGGAGAAGTCGTTTGGAGGGCAATTCCATCATTAGGAATGGTGAGACGCCTCTGACCAGATTATTGTTCTTCATGGTACGATTTTAATCAAGTCTGGGAGGATTTGAACCGTGAACTGAAGTCGGAGAGTTAGGTGTAATACAGTGCACTAGGCATTGTATTCTATACCCCATGCAGTCCATGGTAGTAGAGCAGGCAGCGTATTGTATGTTAGCTGTAATCTAGCTAAAGACATTACTTTGTGGACGGTCGATGTCGCGTGCAGAACAAACTTTCCATTCGCGGTGCTACGTACCACAGTGATTATGGGCAAAACTATTTTTGTTTGTTTCGGAACTTAGGTGTGTCGGTAGGAATAGTAAAAAGATTTTGTTATTGACACCATCGAGCCATACATGGATTTTATCACATTTTTTTAGCTCTTCAGTCGAGTTATAAATAGGTACCTGGAAGTAGCAGATACGTACAGGAAAACATTATTTGAGAAGGTAGAGATCTCTCTGAACTTCTAATTCACTTGTGCTGTAATTGGAAAGGTGATCTCCACATTATAGTCACCTCAGCTTTTGTTAGTGTGTCTGAGTGTGTGGTGCATTCATGTACTTCCAGGAATCACCAGACATGAGGAATTATCGGTCCCAGCTCGGAGGCATCTGTTGGAGTTTAGGACGGGTATGATAATCAATTCTTTTTGTCATCTATTCTTTTTGTCATCTTTTCTTTTCCTTTATTTGGTTCAAACCAGGTTTTATAGCTCTTCGTGGTATTAATATTAAGAGTAAATTTGATAGTATATGAGGTATAAAGTGTATCGTAATAAGTACTAGTCATGGTAATGAACACATTGTGTTCATTTAATTATCTTCACCATAATTAGAAATTAACACTCCTTTGTTTTGATTTTTAACTCTTTAAATCAGTGCGACATACATGTTTAACCTGGCGTATACTAGTGTTACAGCTGTACATGGCATTGTGTAAATTCAGTAGCAGCGATTGTATGCACAGTATATATAGTGTTTGTTGATATGTTTGTTTTACTCTGTACAATACTGTATATTGAAGTACACATTGAATTACATAACTACATGATATTCAATGTATGTAAAATTAAGGTATACCATCAATTTTGTTAGAACTGTGTACCAGTTTTAGTTATGTTTATTTTTCTTAATCGTTTGCAAAAACATAACACTATTGTACCTGGTGTACTGGAATTGAAGCAGGAGTTACTGTAGTGCCAGTATATTATCTTTTGTACCTAGTATACTGTAGCTGTACTTGATAATTACATACCAAAAGGATATACAGCAGGAGTTAGTGCCAGTATAATATTTTGTACCTATTATATTGTAGCTGTACTGTGTAAAACAAACCAAAAGAATATACAGTATCAGTTAGTGCCAGTATTTTATCTTTTGTACCTATTATACTGTAGCTATATACTGTATACTGTGTAATACAAACCGAAAGAATACAGCAGGATTTGGTGCCGGTATATTATCTATTGTACCTTTATACTGTAGCTATACTGTGTACAGTAATACAAACCAAAAGAATATAGAAAATATTAGAAGGAGTTAGTGCCAGTATATTATATTTTGTACCTATTATACTGTAGAGCTATACTGTGTAATACAAACCAAAAGAATTCAAAAGGAGTTAGTGCCAGTATATTATATTTTGTACGTACCTATTATACTGTAGCTATACTGTGTATACAAACCAAAATAATACAAAAGGAGTAAGTGCCAGTATAATTTATATTGTACCTATTATACTGTAGCTATACTGTGTAATACAAACCAAAAGGAGTTAGTGCCAGTATTTAATCTTTTGTTCCTGTTATACTGTCATTTTACTGTGTAATACAAACCAAAAGAATACAAAAGGAGTTAGTGCCAGTATAATATTTTGTACCTATTATACTGTAGCTATACTGTGTAATACAAACCTAAGAATACAAAAGGAGTTAGTGCCAGTATATTATCTATTGTACCTATTATACTGTAGCTATTCTGTATAACACAAAACAAAAGAATACAGCAGTATAATCCAGTATCATCTTTTTATTAAGTGATTGAGGAACCATCAGTTTGATGATGGCATTTTGCAACATCCTTTATGTGATTACCAAATTTACTTTAGAGTTCATGTCCATCTCCATAGTAACTGCACTTGGTTTCCATTACACAGACAAACTATGCCGCTTATTAATAATAATATCGAAAGTATCTCCTGATATCTCTATCATGTATAAGGACCTACCTGTATGTATGCCTGTTATGTCTAGTAATATGAAAGATATGTGTTACTAGTTTACCAATTTCTAAGCGTGTTGATTGCATATCAAGGAAACTATACGCAGTCTTGGTCCATCCCATCAAAGATATCAACATACGATATGAAAGACTGTCTATTGATTTTAATATATCAATGGGACTTAAAGTCTCAATGTGTGTTTGCCAAATTTTTACTTCGACATTTCCAACATACTGCCCGAAAAGCTCAGTGAAAATAACACCGTTCTATGCAATTTTCATATTAATAAATCATTATTTTTATTGACTTATCTGTCGTTAAAGTTTTTGAGCTGAATAAAATTCGCCAGATTTTTTAATAAGTCCGTAGAATCTACAAACTTCACTCAAAATTTGCAAAGCCCTGCCCAACGGAGCATGCGCCAATCAAATCTCTCTGTTTTGTGTACGACCATTAGGCGTAGGACTTATGAGTGGACAATACGAGTACATAGTTACATAATTTGTGTAATGAGCATTTTGATATGGGTGGTCGCAGTGATTTTACGGTAAATCGTTCGCACCATAAGGGCAACAGAAAATAAATTTCTTTCTTCCGATTGCGACAGCTTTCTCCATGAAACCCACCTGGTTAGAGTGCATTTAGAACAAGAAACATTGAATCTGCTTCGGAAGTTTGCTTTCCGAAATTCATCAGCAAACATGTATTGAGACTTTAATGCTATCATAGCCTGTCAATATTATAGCAACAATATACTGTATATACAGGTAGTTGTTATGGAACAACTCCCTGATATATATGTATATAGCTGCAGTATCAATATCTTTAGGACAAATGACTATCAATTCAAAGCAACACATAGATCTGCCATCAAGTCTATGAAAGGAACAATACCTAGAGCTACAGATCAATATCTTACAGGCAGATCTGTATTTCATCTACTCTTATAAGCTGGTTATAAATCATATCACTTACTATAGGGGCAGATATATCATTGTGAAGGCAGAGAGAAACTTGAATAGCTCTTCCGCAAAGTTACCTACTAGCTAACTACCTTCTTTGATGTCATTCCACATGTCGTAAAAATAGAATATCCGACTTGACTATATATTTTGTACATACCTTGCATTGTGTACATAACCTACAGTGTATTGATAGCTCCCTTTAGATTTCAAATCCTCCATTGATCCCCGCCCCCCATGCTATTATGCCCCACTTAAAAGTAAAACAGGTTTATTTTGTAGTGGGCTCAGGTTCAAGGGCAAACAAATGAATAAAAGGAGCAATTTTCCTTTATGAAACCAGAGCGAGATTATTCACAACATTTGGCGAAACATTTTTGGGGCATATTTTTTTCGTATTAACTACAAAGAAAAAGAGTGACAACCGAAACTTACAAAAATTGTGAAGCTCAGAATTACAATAACTAGTGACCACCCACAAACTTGTAATTAGCATTTATTAAAAGAGTATATGGGTTGGTGATTATGAACAGAACACTACCATCAAACAATGAATCTGTCAATTTTTATGACATATTTTTTTATGACCCATTGCATTCACTGACCAGCAGCCACAGTAAAGTATAGTGTCAACTGGTGTTAAAAGAGGCAAGGAGATAATCTCCCTGATTGGAAAGTGAAGCTTATCTCACCCCTCTAGCCAGGCATAGTAGGGCCACATCTCCCTCCATGACCTCTTGATCTCATCAGGTACCTTCTAGTTTTGATTTGAGCAAAAATTAGATTTGGAATTCTCCAGAGGGGATATATATGTATATATATGTCAAATACAAATACCACTGCAGTGATTCTCACTGGTGTTATGGGAAACCAAGTTTGACACTGGGACAAAATCTTCAGGAGCATTGGGGTATATATGTATGTATACCTACAGTTTAGTTTTGTAGCCCCAATGACATTTATACTTACTTTCACTACTGAGTGAGTGGGTGGGTGTGTGTTTTTGTATATATTCTTGATTGTAAAGAGAGGAAACTTTCCCAAAGCGATGATATTCTGATGGATTTTTCTTCCTGTAGATCTATGATATCATTTAGTTTCAGAAGGAATAATGCTTAGGACTGTAGGCCGTCCTCCCCAAGGTATGGATTTATATTCAGAACAGTTTTTCTTTCTTGGAAGGATTTTAAAAACCTCTGTGTTTACCAGACAATGTGTGTGAAAACCTTTTTCTTTGGAAATACAACTTTTGTGAAACATGTTATGAAGGAAGGAAGGATTGATTTGGTTTTCTTGTTTTAGGGGCGAGACAAGGTTACATTCAAATGGAAGTATATATATAGGTCCATGGTACAGTACCAGGTAGAACTTCAACTTGGTAACTTTTGACAGCTCAGGCTATCAAGTGGAGATCAAGTGTACACAGTTTCTGATTTGGTTTCTGAGCCTTTTGATACATGTGGTGGATGGCATACATGTGGGTGCATTGTAATTGGTGTAACCTGGTTCTTACTTCTGTAAGAATGAAAAGTCTTGGAGATCTACTGGATTATTATATACTATTTCTAAAGAATCTGTCTCTTTTCAGGAGTGTCAAAAGGTCTAAATACCTCTTTGTTGATATCCCTATATTTCTTGGAAGTTTTTTTGGGGGAAGTCTTTTTGAAATTGTTCAGATCAATCAATGGTTTGTTTGATACCGTTTCCCTTGGACATTCTTGCATGGAGACCATTTGTTAGTTGGATCATCAATTGTGTTGGAGTCGAGTTCTGTCTCCTAATCACTTTGATATTCTTGACATGACCGTATATCTGCAGGTACTGCTGGTCTGCAGGTACTGCAGGTACATATCTGAAGGTACTCGCTACTAGTTTCACATAGTAATCCGCAGTACACGCTGATAAAGGTCTTCAGATGTTTCTCTCGCTATATATGTTACTCCTTAGTTTTGGATAAATATGCGGAAGTTACATGTTAGCCAGAATGGTATTGGCATCAATTTCCTCAGGAATTTCGGTTTTTCTTCTAAATTTTGTATATATAAATTTCCTGTCACTTAATATTCTGTTGTTGCTGTACTGCCCGTATGTTTTTGATTGTCTGTTACATTGTAGTTGAAGTGGAGATCCTGTTCATAGCATGGATAAATATTTGGATTATTTTACAGCTCACTATTTTGCTGACTCTTATAGAGCCAGGATGCATGGCCAACCTATGTTTTGCATGGTGGGTGGGTCAGATGTAACTTAAAGGAGACACAACCGTCATTATTGATTACATTAGTGTGTGATAGAGATAGCCGCTATGAATGACTTCCCCAAATAACTAAGAGAAATCTTATTCCAATTATAGGGAGGTATCATAGATTAAATGTTCCTTCACACACCAGTCTGAAGACTTGATCAAGTCTAAATATGACATCATCAAGCAATATTTGCCTCAATTATTTATGTTTAATTTTTTCATCGTTCATTACAATGTTTATTTTCTGTAATGGGAGATGGGATTTACAAATTATTATGCTGAACCTAAAATATTTAAACCTCCATAATATATGATCTGATATGACCCTTTGGTTACAGGGTCAACACTGTGAACATATTTCACCACATGTGAAAATATGAAAATATGAAAAATATGAAAATAAAAACAGGGAAAGTGAAAGGTCTCAGATCCTAGCGGCATTATGACATCACAGATGTGCAAAATAAAATCCAGCGGAACGCAAGTTTTGAACTAGGCGATCTCTTCAAGTAGAATAAGATTTGTTTCTTAGCCACAGATTGTGGGAGTTTTTCGGCACAAATATCTCTCTCTTATAAGCCAAGAATGATTGTTGATTTTGTGTCCCTCATTAATTTGTACATGCAGTGGTTTGGTCCCATGACACCTACCTGTGAAACAAAAAAATAATCCCAAAATACAAAATGAGATGTTAGCTAAAATGTGTTTTTTTTTTGCAAGTAATTCCTAATATATCTGTATGATGGTGTACGATCATATAAATGGTTGTGTTTTTTGTTGAGTTACTGGGCTCTCTCTACTGGCACAGAGTCCAATTATAATCGTGTCATCATTACCGTCAAATTTATGAACCTATGGAATTTGTTTTTTACGATGAAGTTTCAAATTTCAGGCTGATGCATGCATTGCATCAAAACTGAAACTAGAACTACTACAGAGTACAAGTCTGGCAGTGAGGAGTTTTATTTTGAACCCTAGAATGAGTATCATTAATCCATCAATAAACAGGGTACACCTGTACTGTGGGCTTTATATGGGTCACACATGTTGGTCATCAGGTGACTACCAGGTGACCACTGGTCAGTATAGGCCTACATGGTCGATTACAATGTTATCAGCAGGTTGAAAAGTTGAGAAATCTGATCTGTAATAAATTTTTATTTAACAAACATACAGCTAATACTGGAGGCCTACAATCAAACAATATGACCAAGGTACAAATCTAAGGTCCAATAGCAGGTATCTTTTGTTGGAAAAACCACAGAAAAAATGTAAAATCAACTTAGTATATCTGTCAATTACTTAATTATGGCAAATTACCAATAAACTGCACCTTTTTGGTTTAGCAGATCAGCTTTATTATTTTATGATGCTGGTAATGCATCATGCATAGTTGCAGTTAGCTGGCTAGATTTTAGTTTTTCAAATTTGATCTCTGGAGATTATAAGTACAGTACTATAGGTGGACTTTAAAGTCTGTATATGTAGTTCATGAACTTGAGCACCAGAGTACATGGGGCATATCCCTCACCAGCCAACCTTTGAATCACCTGCACTGTAACCTATATATTTATAGTCCTTGATTTCATACACTTTTGTTATTTATAATGCATACCACATGAATTGCTCTCTTTGTGTATTTATGTGCTGCCGGGCATCTATCATAGATCCATCATACAGTTAAAGTTGAATACTTTCTGCTCAAATGAACGTGCAAAAGAGATTTAGGGGACTTGGAAAACTTGGAAAATACAAAGATTGTTTATATCCTTTACATTCTATTTCTTATGGTATAGTCTGGTATTAAATACTGGGAGAAAGAGGTGAAAGTATTATCTTACTTTGTGTGACATTGACTTTTGAGAGTTTTGTAAAGTACTTATCAGTGATGTGCAATAGTAGAATGACTAAATCTTGTAGGTTTCACTATTTGAGTTTAGTATAGTACTTATCAGTACAGTAATAG
>KN882449.1:115503-143282 GCA_000934455.1 Apostichopus parvimensis | reverse complement strand
TTGTAATGCAGTGCTGTGCATGACCAGAAATGAACAGACTTCTCTGCTAGTGGAAAACAGGCAGCTTGCATCAACTCATTCAAAAGTTTTACAAACAATCGCATCTTACATCTTTTTCCGCCTGACAGCTTCAACCGGAAGAGGTCGAGGAATCGCTTCAAAAACTGGAAAACGCCAGGAAACATTCCATCTTTAAGATCGAGACCCTGGAGAAGGAAATAGACGACCTGGAAGCCCAGGAAACGGAGACCCTCCGCGAGGTACGTCGTCATGGTTATACGACCACCAGCTGGTGGTTTCTTTCTCAAGTACAATTGTGGGTTTCCTATTGTTAAAAAAGGTTTAGGTAGTCTTGTATTGCCTAAACTTAAATTTGAATAGAATTTGTTTAATATTTTACATAGCAGTTCTTGACAGTGCTGTGGAGCAAATGTAGGTTTGGTATGATGTAAGTCCAATCGGTGATCTGTTGTTTTTTGCATGAAGTTAGAAGAACATTGATCGGTTGGGTTAGAAGAGAGCATTATAAAGTGCGATGGATTTACGTCATTTACATCCAGGATTTAAGAGTGGAAAGGAGAAAATCCAGACAATCTAGGCATATTTTGTTTACCCAAAATAGTTAGATCTATCCATATGGGAACTAAAATTTCGGCCTCCAGTCTCATCGTTAAAACAAGCGAAGGGATAATTAAACTAGGTCTAACTTATCAGATCTTATCTCTCAAAAATTTACTTTTCTTGAGCTCAATGGCTTGTTTTATTGTTTTGAAGTCTTGTTGTACGTTTGGGTTGAGTTAAGGAATTTGGTTTATTTTGTCAGACGTTAAAGGAGTGATAGATTTTTTTTTTTTTTTTGTGGAATTTTTTACGCTGCCTTCTTGAACACTGCCTCATGAGATCTTGTTTTCTTTCTCCTCCTTTCTGTTTATATTATGTTGTCTTTGCTCATTAATATGCATGAATACGATTAACATGATATGCTTGATACTAAAATGTTGCATGTTCATATCTGTGGGTATAATCTTTTTGTTTGTTCCAAACTGCTAACACTACATGTATATATATATTTATTTATTTACCTTTCTGCCTGCTAACAATTCTGTTAAATATTCTCTTATAATTTATTTGTCTTGTATATCTTTGGGAACCAATCAAATGCTGCCTTGCTAAACCTGTTTGTGTATCTAAACTTCCTTGTAATTACCCCTAACCAATGATCAACAAAAACAAATGAAAAAAAACAATATGGTCTGTTGTATACCCTTCATAACTTCATTGTGAACTGTGGCATAACTTTTGTATGAAAAACACTGATATTAATATTGTGTCGTACATGTTTGGATGTAATGTTATCCTACTGTAATATATGTAAATCCATCTCCCATCTTTCCCCTACTTAACCCCCTTCAACCTATTAAAACAAAATATCCCTCAAATGGTCATTTATTTGTGTAAACCTAACATCTTGCCATGGTAAAATAAATGTGTTGTGTTCCGTTTCTGAAAAACACAAAATATAACCGAATCTTCAATACTGCTTGTCATCACTAATTACACATGTTGGTAACTTTTCGATGGACACCCACCTCTCCCTTATGTACGAACAAAAAAAAATAAAAACCCTCAAACACGACTAAACCATTAATCGGCATGTCGGGTGACGTGTGGCTTGTCAAATACAGCTGGAGATAGAGGCTGCCCTCTTGGAGGCGGAGCATAAACGAAAGCTGCTGCACCTCAAGGAGCAGGAGGAGAATATGAGCACCTTGGAGAGAAACAAGAGGCAGCTGAACTCCTCTGCTGTCCATCAACGGGACAAGGTTCCTGAATTTTTCAATTTTCCTCTTTCCAGTAGCGTAGATCGTAGTTACAGTCACAGTATAAAATATACAGTATTTTAGAAAACCAGCGTAAGGTTCAATTAAAAAGAAGAACAGTATGGCATAAAATATGGGGTATCGTCTGTTGTTGGGATAAAGGGGGCTATGGAGGAGGGGGGCGTTGAAATATGATGACCGTTGGGATGAAGGGGGTGGGGTTTAACATCCTGTTAACTTTTAGCTGTCAATAGATGATTATGAATCATTTCTAAGACCTAAATCTCCTTTAGTTATAACAGAAAACCCCCCCTGCCCCCCCACCCACCCACACAAGGAAAGTAAACAATAACAGAAAATAAATAAAAATGAAAATAGAAAGAAGCAAAGACTGCTGTAACAGTTTTTTTAGGTGAATGATAAATTGTATGCAGCGATTTGATAAGGCGAGCGAATGATTTTACAAGCTCTACGTTGGCAAATGAGATAAGTTAAGTCATTCAAAAATATATGTGTAAAAGTAAGTTTCGATCCTAGCAGGAAATATAGTCAGAAAACAGATGAATGAGTCTAAAAATATGGTTTTGACATTTTGCAACTCTTCCGGTGACAAACTTTGCCGATGCCTTTCTTTAAATAATGAGCGATGTTTCTCTGGGGCTGGGCTTCCTCTTTCTTACAGGGTTGCGCTCTTCCTCTCTTAAAAATATTTTGACTGCTGTGATGTATTTTCTCCTGTCAGTAAATACCAAATTATACATTTTGTTTGAGAGCTTGGCATTTGATGAGGTCAGGTCGTGGTGGAGAAGCCAAGAGTATCTGTGGGAACAGCCAGGCGATTTGCAACAAAACTTTGCCTGGTTCCTGTATCCCTAATTGAAATAGACGGAAGTGAGGGGTCAATTGGTCTTAACCAACTGTTGATAAAAAATGTGGGAAAGAAGAGCTGAGAAACAAAATGAATTGGAAAGAAAAGTTTTGGGGTTTTTATGTTTGATTAAGAAGTAGTAGCAAGAAAGTTTGATTATTTTAACCTTTTTTCTGTCTGTTTAATATCCTCAAGTTTGTCGTTCAGGTGATACATGAATTTAATACTAATTCTTCAATTGTATGCTGCAAAAGTTTCAAATATGAATTAAAAAAAAGTCAGAGCTTATTAAATAGTAAATACCCCCCTCCCACTAATAAGGCAAGACAATATTGGAATAGCACAAAGCAGCTCTGTGAACAAATACCCAACTCCATCCCATCCCCACCTGCCCCCACCCCTGCCCCCCGAAAGATAAAAAGAAAATTATTTATAAAGAAGTAGCCATGCCAAAATTATCAAGGCAAAAGATCAAGCTTCCCATGTTTAACATTATTGTGGGGAATTGAGAACTGAATTTGCAGATGGCATTGGGAATTTTGTCATTACTAAGCCAACCCATCATCTATCTACTAAGGAGAATATGTAAATATTCATGATACAAATCATTACAGATTGGTGGGGGATCCTAATATAAAGTGGGACATGTCATCGTCCAGCGTGCTTGTTATGCAATCAAGCACGCTGGACGGTACTTCTTAATTTTAACGAGCCCTTTGGATGCAGTTTGAATATTCATGAAGTAAAGACGTTAAAAAAGAAAGAAATCGTTTTAGGATTGGTTAGCAAAGCAGCTTGCTGATTGGTGGCTTTTGGTTGGGATGATGCACTTTGCACTGCTCTTTCACACCAGCTAATCTTACTCCACAGGAGAGGGACCTCCTGGAGGAATCTAGAAAGTCCCTGCAGCAACTAGAGCAGAGACACTTGGAATCGAAGCAAGAGTTTGACCTCTGCACCCACCCTGCCCGGAAGGAGGTCCTGGGAGACCGATTACGGGTCGAGATGGAACAGCTGGACCTAGAGAGGAAACGGTTCGAGGACCTGGAGTTTAGCCAGTTGGAGTTAGAGGCCAGGATCGAAGAAGAGAAAGAAATTATGGAGTTAGAATTAAAAAGGGAAGCTTGCGAGGAGAATGACAAAATCAAAGCCACCAAGGTTTGTGATTTAGTGTCCAAGAGGGGGGAAAATATAAAGCATTAGTGTCCAAGGGGGGGCAAAAAGAAAGCGTTAGTGTCCGAGGGGGGGAAAGCAAAAAATTAACGGGGAGGGGAGTTTTCATGAAATGTTTTTTGGTTTGACCTTTTATCTGTTCAAGTTGAAAACAGACTTCAAAGAGAAACAGGAATTAGAAAAAGAATAAAATATCTGTTAAAAGTTGCACAAAGAAAATAGCAAGAGGATAAATAAATAAATAAACAGTAAACAAGAATGACATTAGAGCCATGTGTGGTGGTTGTTCTCTGTGGAGTCTTTAAGTACAAGTAAACTGTGTGGCTAGCTTTCCTTGTTAAAGTCTGCAATGTTTGTACTTAGTAAAAAATATTGTAGTGATTTGCACAGCAACATCATACTGCATTGGTTATTATCATTCCCTAATGTCCTAGGAAAATTGAAGTTTTTTTTTAAATCACAATGAGCAAATAATTCTGTGAGATAGCCATAGTGTAGCCTAACTTCTACCTAAAACCAAAATGGGACCATGGATGGAGCTATTCACTTTCGATGAGGAGGTACCCCCCCCCCACCCTCTCAAATTCCCTCCATATAAAACTAAGTCATTAAATAGTAAAATGTAATAATGATAGTAATAATAATTATGAATGAAAGTGTAAAGAAGACATGGAGAGCATGAAGGTCAGACAAAGGAAGGTTAAAAAAAAAAAAATTAAATTAAAAAAAAAATTAGATATGAAGATTGCAATTTGATGTAAAGATATTTCCAAATTTGACATCAGCTGCGGACTGGCCATATTCAGTGTATGCTAATCGGTGCACCTCAATTCACAGCACACCAAATAAAACAAAAAGGGTAAAAGCAGATAAATTAACATCCACGGTGATTGTTTATACTAATTCAATTTATAGGACTACACTGTGAACTTTATACATAGTGAAAGTGTTGTGAGATGCAGTTCAATTCTCATTTGTCATGGAGTGGTTCGCTTTGTCTTTCGTTTCAACAAAGCATGCTTATAAAGTCTGTGTGCGTAATTATGTTGTCATGTTTCTGTATAGGCCGATAGAGAAACCAACATTGTCGGGCATTGTCTGCCTATCCGCTTCCCGAAAACCTCTTTAAATAAATTAACAGTAAACAGTTATGACACATCATACAATTTCTAATCAGTGAGTCCTTAGACAAAAGAAAGATAAAATCATATTCTTTGTCAATATCGTCGAGACATTTTCCAGCTGTCGAGAAGTTTCACTCAGTTTTTAATTTTAGTTTCGCTTAAAAAAGAAAAAGGAAAAGTTAACAAACAACAGAAACAAAACACTTTATCTTCCTATGTGGAAGGCATCCCATTCATTGGTCAAACTGGTGTCACCATGGTTACACAGGTGGCAGAGTAATAAATGTTCATTCAAGTGTATTATGGAGTCATTTAAGTGTATCATTGCAAGAGTTGCTGTACATCCAGATGTATCTTCCTCTCTCCATGAGCTAGCTGGCTTTATTTACATGTACTGCATTTGGCTTGTATGGTGACGGTTTGCTAAACTACTCTGTATGGTACTTTTGCCTCCCTGTGTATACAACTGTCTTTATTATTAATCTCTGCCCCCTCCCTCCCCCCCCCCATAAAAAGTGATTATTTTTTTAATTTCTGTACTCCCAACTTCTTTTCGTTACGTTTACATATTATTATCTTTTTCGTTTCATCATGTAACTCGAAACCTCCATTTCTTATCAAAGACCTATGTTTTGGGGTACAAGTAGAAATGCGACACAAATTGTGTTTGTGTTACTATCGTGTGAAAACTTCCGAAAGTCGACGATGGTATCTGGAAGTCAATATTTATCAAACAGCGTGTTGGGCTTTGAAAACCTGGATAATTTTGATGTATAAATGAATTGAATATGTGATACATGCTTGCTAAAAGGAGAGTATACATTACGGCATATATGCACTTTAATATACTATGGTATAACGCTCACCCAATCTGCATGCAATTATCAAAATTAGCTCACCACAATGAAGTCATTAGACTTCTGTACATCTGCAAAAAAAGCTTTGTTTTTATGGATGCATTGCAAAGTTTTGAAATTAAGTAAAAGAAAGCTTACAGTTTGGATGATGTGATAATGAAAAGGCAAGATAAATCAGTCTTTGTAAATGATGTTATATTGTATAGTGGATTAATAGTGGTAAATGAACCCTGTATGGTCGCTTCATACGAATTGACCTTGGTTACCAACCAATGGGCTTGTCTCTAATATAGACTTTGGTTACCAACCAATGGGCTTGTCTCTAATATAGACTTTGGTTACCAACCAATGGGCTTGTCTCTAATATAGACTTTGGTACCAACCAATGGGCTTGTCTCTAATATAGAGTTTGGTTACCAACCAATGGGCTTGTCTTTAATAGAATGTGGTCAGCAACCAATCAACTTGTCTCTAAGTGATCTTGGTTACCAACCAATGGGCTTGTCTCTACCAGGTCAGTTTGGTTTCTATGGCATAGTCAGAAACGTTAACTGCTAAAATTGAGGGGAAAGTTGACATTTCTCGACTGTTTATCTTACTTATGAGTCATGATACAATATCAGTTAATACAAGACATGATGTTACTAAAAAAAGTGCAATTTTCATAAGAACTGGCAATTATGTACTATCTTGAATCACCATGGCAACATATGGTAAAATGTTAAATGTTCCTTTAAAGTACATTATGGGATCGTTAGAGGCATCATACTTTAAGCACCAGGGGCAACGAAGGACATCTGAAAACTCTGATAGCAAATTTACAATTTAATTTAGAGTGGCTTCAAATGCCATTGCAGGGAATCATTTAGTGTTCAAATTCTGTGATGCAGTTTTGAATGTTGTCCATATTGGGATATGGGATAAATCATTCCCTGCATTGTTTCTTTGAATTAAATGCAACAGGGCAATGAAAAACAACTGGCAAACACTGGGTGGCAAAGTTTTCAGTTGAATATTATATCAAGTCATGTAAGTCATTTCAAATACATAAGGGGCAAGGAAAGAAATGGCATGTTGGTGGCAAATGTGCCATTAAATATATCAAGTTACTTGGAATCGCTTCAAGTTGCAGCACCACCATCATCCTCATCATCATTTTCATCTTCATGATCTTTGCTAAAAAAAAAAAAAAAAAAAGACTAAAGAGAGAGAAATACAAAGATTAAGAAAAAAAGCTACTAAACTGATGATAACAAAATTCTACTAAAAGAGAAGGGCCTTAACAAATTTTGATGTTTTAATTGAAGCTGTAGCTTAGTCTAGCCCCATTACTCGATTAATTGTCATATTCTGTCCTTCATGTTGGCTAGCCTCACTACTCGATTAATTGTCATATTCTGTCCTTCATTTTGGCTAGCCTCACTACTTGATTAATTGTCATATTCTTCATATTCCTTCATGTTGAGATTTGTGTCAATCGTTACTTGTATATATATGAATATTATATGGTGATACCTTTAAACAAAAACCAAAAAGACTGTTGAAAATTAAATTTTCTCCATCTTCGTCTTTCTCCCCTCCCTAGTCTTCTGTCTCCGAAATCGATCTTCAGATGAGTAACATCATTAGGACAGCGAAGGAATCGACGGACATGTTGGAAACGAAAAGGCGAGCAACATTGGAAATGCTAAGGAAGGTTAGTTCTTAGTCTATTAGATGCGGGAGAGTGCAATGCCCTGACTGACTGGATGGCTTCTTATAATGAGAAATATCAGACACTATGATTGGTTTAACACTGGGGGTAAAAAGTAGGCTGGTCCAGCTCCTTGCAATCATGAAATCACACACACCCCCCCTCCCCCTCCCCGTTCCCCATCACACAATGTGGATGGGAGAGGAAAACGGCCAGTGGTCTGTTTGCATCCGATGATGTATTGTACATTCCATATGTACATTTCATAGTCAGTCTTGGTATTAGGTGGGGTACATTAAAAATTGCTATCATAAATGTTAGGCTATTTAGAGTTGTTTATTCTGACAAGGAATTTATATAAAAAAAAATACTTTGAGCAAGGACATTTTTACTAGAATCTTAGCGAAATGAGTGAAAAAAAGTACAACCAATTTTGCTAAAGATTAATGGAGGGTAGAAACATCAATGTCTAGTTGTTTTGCCAGAACTGAATCAAACGCTTCGATCAACCTGACATTTGTGTGATATCAGTTTCTTAGTATTCCATCCTGTTTGCTATGTTAATCTGTTTCCCATTATGGATAAATGTCGAACAACCTGTTTAATATGTTTAGTAGTAAGTGAGTGAATGATTCATGTGAATGTTTCCTCAAGGTGCCTGAATGTTTCCTCAAGGGGATTGAATGTTTCCTCAAAATGTGGTTATTTTTATCTTGACCTTCTTCTTTCGTCAGGAGCGAGATTTGTTGGAGAGTATAGAGACCCAGTACAATAACTTGATGGTACAGTACTCCAAGAACCCTCAGGAATCTGTAGAAATGGTAAGATCGATAACTTGATGTACAATAACTATACAATAACTAGTACAATAACTTGATGGTACAATACTCCAAGAACCCTCAGGAATCTGTAGAAATGGTAAGATCAATGCTCCAAGTCACTTTAACAGGTGTTTAAAGAGTATTACCCCTACCCCTCCCTCTTCCCCCCACCCCACCAAAAGAAGTACACATGATTTCAACCAAAAGCACCCACAAACAGATTATTTTTCATCAAGTGAACATTAATAAGTATTTGATTGATTCTGTGTCATTAATTATTACATATTTAATATTCATATGCTCAAGAAGCTGAGGTTTATATATACACTTAATTCAGTAGGACGGTGACACTAGGTTATGGTCCTGGGAGCAGGAATTGGTACGATAATTGCACCTCTGCCTCGTTATCCTCTGAATAGTCATGAGGGAAAAGAGAAGGCTCTACAGAGACCAGCGTATATCCGTCATCACACCGGTATAGGATTGGCAATGAGCCTCTGTTGGATTCCTAACTTTGGGAATACCAGACTATTACAGCTATACTACATTAATATATATTCTGCAAGTTTCATATCTTGAAGTGACCAATATTCGACATTCTAGCATATTTGCAGACAACTGAAATTTCTGACGATATCTCGTCCTCAGGCTGCTAAATTGAAATAACAAACTGCCTCTCAAGGTTTCAACAAAACTGTTCCTCTTCACGGCGTGTGATTATTAGAATTACTTCAGACGTCAATGTTTAACTTAACCGCCACCTGAATCGCTCGCAGTATTCATTCCAATCTGGGATATCAAAAAGAAGAAACTTTAATAATCAGCGGTCCTTCTCCTTCTCCACAGCAAGCGAAGATCAAAGAAATAACCGAAAGGAGGCTGAAACTCCATTCGGAGATGTCTCTCAGCGACGAGTACCTAGCCAGGAGGAAGAGCCACGAACTGGTCGATGCCAGCCCACCTCTATCTCAGAATGGAGATTCTGCCTCTTCCGTGCATCTATCACCAGCGAAGCAGGGCCAGAAAGGATCGAGCCTATTGATGGACATCGAGAGAAACAGGAGACAGACGTTGGAAGCGACAGGTAAGAGGATAACGCTAATGGCGAGTGATTCTGCTTTTACTCTTCCCCCAAGCATCTGCTACAGATCACGTGCATCTTGAGTGTCGCCCTCGTTTGAAGCAGTTATGAGTTTTCTGCAATATTTATAAATAATTTTACTTATATGGTCATTAACCTACCCAGACAGTCAAGCATTGCTACTGTTCCTCTTTCTTCTCCCTGCTCTTTTATGCGTGATATCAACATGTAGTGTATTACCGTGAAGCATATATCAGTGTTTATGGTTAAGAGAGTAAAAAACCGTAGGAAAGTAATTCACTTTGTGGCATGTCTTGTACCGACTGAGGACCACAAATAAAATTTTAAAAAAGGAAAGTTTTTTCTCCCTTATTTTTTGGGACTTCACACCTTAGTTTTATGAGTGATCAGCTGAAGTAGATGTTAGGCCTTGCAGTGAAGATGAAGATGAGTTTGCTTATATGTGTGTGTTAGAAGACCTCTGACCTTTTTAAAATGGTCAAAGGAGGTTAGGAAAATGAGAGGAATTAATCTAGAAATATAAATGAGACAAGGAACAGAAACAGAAGAAGGAAATTTCTTGATGTTCTTGATGTAGTGTAAGAGATAAAAGTCATACGGTACACCGTCCAGGTTGTAAAGTCAATAGGGTTACTTTCTCTCAGCGTAATATTGTTAGGGTAGGCATTCAAGTTAGATTGATGTCCCAGTACAAACATGTGGTTGTCTTGATATTCGTAGTTTGAGGGAGGGTTGGAGAGGAGGGGGTGGGGGGCGGTTGACAATTCCTTTTCCTATCTGAATCTTGGTAAGTTTATCTGTTGTACATAAGTATGTCATACACCTGATTATTTACTCCGATAGTTTATGCAGCAATTGACATTACTGAGTCTAATATAACTCTATTGACTGTAGTTTATTATCTTCGTAGTGTCCTAATAGACTCTTGTTGCTAGGTGACCATTCACCAGAGGAAGGTGTTTGTCTGTCCTTTGTTTTGTCAGGCCTGTTGAAAGTTGAGACAAGGTGGTCATTTCTAGGAACTGTTTAGACATGGTCAGTTTATTTCTACTCCTCAGACTGCAGCCATACACTATCTAATGATGTATGGCATCCAGTTCCTTGATCAGTATAAGTTACCCCCTTCCCTTAATCCTCTCTTTGTCCCTCCACTGTTCATCTCCTACCTCTCCTCTTCCCCTGTTGGTTTCTTTCTTTCTTCTCTCCATCCCTTGTCTACTAATCCCCTTACATCCATCTCTTTGTGTTCACCATGCTCATTAACCTGTCTGTATTCTGTGCATGTTTTTGTCCCCTCTGTTACTGTTACTTGTCATTTAGCTTTTGAAGAAGATCCTGCTAGGATCGAAACGTCAGGCCAACTTACTTACACATCAGTGTAAGTTGTAATACATCTTCACTGTTTATTGTCTCATCTTTAAAGAGAGTGAGGTGTTTTTAATGTTGTCTTGGGAGGCTCTAGTTGCTAGGTAACCAGTGATAAACGGGAAAGTGTTATCACTAAGATTATTATTAAAATAAAACTGTTAGCTAATTGGTTATCCTCTAAAGGGCCTGTGTAAGAGAATGTACAAAAGTGAGAGGGTCTGGCGTCAGGCCCTCTTACCTTTACGCATAAGATTATTATTGTTAATTAATATTATTTTGGTGGCAGGTGGAGGACGGGATGGGAGGGAGGGGAAGGGAGGGATATTGGGATGACCGTTGCTGAAGAATTGCATCATGGATGGTCAGATAATTTTAGCTCTTGATGTCACCCTATGCAGTGTCTAAATGGTTTATTCTGTTAGTTTATTCAGGTCATATAATAACCTTTATTGATTTGTAGTTGCAATCTTCTAATGAGAGGTGCAATCCCATGAGACCCCTGTTGCCAGGCAACCTCCCCCAAGAGGAAGTGTGTACATCTGTGACTTGTTGTGTTGTAACAGGATGCAGTTAATTAGGAGATGTTATAAGCTTGTCCTTCCCTTCACTATAAACAGTACTCTAAATTGATAAATATCCAAGACTACACACAGGATACTGTAGTAAGACGCAGTCATAAAGCAAACGTATGTCGCAGGACAATCCTTACCCGCTTCTGGAATTTTTATGTTAGGAGAAGTGCAGATATTTTCCTTAGTAATTGGACAGCCGATCAAATTTATGGTTTCAGGTTCAAAAAGTAATATGCAAATCGAGAAACATTAGGGAATCCCGAAATTTCCGCCTGGAATTAAGAGTGAGTAATAAAGATTTCACTTTAATTATTTTTGCAGTCCTTAGGGATGCGTGTCTGTAAAGTGTCTGCTCTTAAGGAATGTTCAGTTTTGGTTTTTTGCCTAGTGGATGGACAGGAATCTAAGTGCTAGCTATATGGGTATTAACTTCTTAATGCTGTATCACTCGACAAATTTGCAACCAAAGTTGCTACTCAAAATGGTGTCAGATGCTATCAGCCTGAAGGAATATATAGCAGTATTTCCTTTGTTGATCTTTGTATTTACATATGGTAGAAGGATTCCAAAGGACTTATTACTCTTAAAGGCTTTAACTTGAAGATTGGATTCTGTGTTTCTCCTTATCTACTGGACCTTAGCAATGAATTGTTGGACCAAGTCCGGCAGTTTGCATCTGGCCTGTCAAATTACACTGTAAAACTTGCTTTATGCTATCCATTAGTGTGGTATCTTGCTTATAGCCTGCTCCCTACTCAATCATATCCCAACTCCCCTTTCCCTCCTTCCCACTCATTCCCCAACAACCATGATATCCAAAAGAAACTTTATGCCATTTCTTTTTTGTGTATCGGGGTTTAAAATACACTTAAATTTATTTTTATCGTTTTCTTGCTATTTCCTTCTTTCCTTCAGGGGAGATTCTGATAGAGCGAGAGAAGAAGAGATTGCAGGAGTTGCGTCAGCGAGCATCCACGGAAGCCATCAACCAGTGGGAAGAGCGCCGCCGCTGTGAATCTGCGAGTGCGACCATGTCAAGCCTACACACGTCACCCAAACATGCCCTAGGCTCACCTCTCTACTACAACAGCGACTCGGCCAACTACTTCAGTGACTGCGCTAGCGTATCCAGCTTTGAGAGTATAGAGGGCAGGCTTGATGCACCAGGTGTTTACTCTGGTCATTCAACACCTATACGGTCAATCAATTCCTCGTGAGTCATTTTACTGTATATGCATTGGGAGTGGTGTGGCATAGCCTAAAGGCTAAATTGTAAATATGCAATATTGTACGTATGCAATATTGTATGCATGCAATATCATATATGTGCAATATTGTATCAATGCAATATGCATGCAATATTGTATGCATGTAACATTGTATATATGCAACACTGTATATATGCAATATTGTATATATGCAATATTGTATGCATGCAATATTGTACATATGCAATATTGTATGCATTCAATATTGTATATGCAACATATGAAATATTGTATATATGCAATATCATATATGTATGCAATATTATATATATGCAGGAGGTGTAGTGATAGTTTCTGAATACAAAACTTTGGATTGTTAAATGTTTGAGTAATTTGTTAGCTCACAAATTGTACAGAAATATATATGCAGGAACTGCAGTGATAGTGTGTCAGTGCAAAACTTTTGAAATGTATGAGGCATGCGATTGGTCAGACAGACATAAAGCATAGCAACAGGGCAGTCATGAAGTTGTGAATCTGGTGACATTGTTAGAAGTCCCATTGTATATACAGTACTGGAAGAACAATGGTGTATCCCTTCATACAGTTGGAATGCTAGCTACTGTATGGAGTCAACAGAGGTCAAAGGTCACTCTGATTGACGATATTTTTTTCCGTCTCTTTCCGTTCTCAGCCGACAGTTCACACCCGAAGAGAGGTTGAAACTGAAAGAAATGGAGAGGATGCTCAGAGAGGCTCAAATTGAAAAACAGGTTTTACTAGAAGAACAGGTAAAAATTAACTCAGTGTAGATGACGTGTTTGCATATTCATGACATAAATTACACAACCCTTATGTGCTGCTTTTCATAGCTTTCACTTGACTCTCTCACTCTTTTCTAAGTAGTGCCTTTTCCCTGAGATGAGATGCTTCTCCAAGGCAGGCCTCCCTCAGTCAATGTGCAGTATGCCTATGTTAGAGTATTTCTTGAGTGACGATAAAGAGTTTGCCCCGAGGCTTATATTCAAATAAGGCTAGGACCAGATAAAACTTCCTCCCTTTACTATTTCCCTACCTTATTCCTATCTCTTTGAAGTTGTTTAGGCTTTGGAAGAGAGGAAAAGATCAAGGCTAATTTTGCTTTTTAAATCTCCTAAAATGCTTTTGAGACTTTCTTATGAATAATATTACTCAACACCTCTTAGCTGTTGAATCGTGATGTCTTGATCTATTAAGTTCATTTATTCTTTGCTGACTGTTATTGCAGATGTTATCGCCAATTTTGCCATAAAGGGACATTGGTGACTCATTCCTGACTGAGAAATGGGAAAACAGGGAAGCTCATATTGTAGTTACCCATTCAACAGGGTGATGGTTCACTTTACCACTCTTTGGAAAGATTTGGATCGCAAATGACAAATGTGTTTTGTCTGCGTGTCATGAGTTTTTGCATCGTTGACGGTGCCTGTCCAAAAGGAATGTTGACAAATGTGGTTTGAATTTTGTCTTTTAGGAGAAGTCAAAGCTTCGAGAAATTAACCATTTAGCCGAAGAGAAGAAGAAACGAGAACTGTTGGAGAGACAATTGAAGGAGGAGTCACAGATGAGGGAAGAAATGATAATGAATCAAGTTAAAATGAGGGAGAAAACAAACGCAGTACAGGTAAAGGCTTACGATAAGAAGGAAGGTGTTGGTGGGAGATGGATTTAATAGGAGCTAAGACTGAGATTTCAGTACAGGTAAAGGCTTACGATAAGAAGGAAGGTGTTGGTGGTAGATGGATTTAATAGGAGCTAAGACTGATCACAGCTGACAGTAACAAAAAAAATGGATAAGTGAATTTAAGATGAGAAAGACTTTGAAAGTTGGTAGACAGATATGAGTTTTAAGTTTTGAGGTTCGCCTGTTTGGGGGGGGGGGGAGGGAGGGATGGGAGGAGGTGAGGGGCAGAATATTGACGTGGAATTGCAAAATATCAAAACTATGTTACTTGCTTGTAACCACATATCCTTACTTTCACCCTACCTCTTTCGCAGGCTCGACCCCTCACCAGGTACTTACCGGTCACGAACGAAGAATTCGACCTCAAGACTCACATAGAGGCCGCGGGTCACAACGTGGACGTCTGTCCCCACATCGCGGTCACGAGGACGACATGCAGAGGCTACCTGATCAAGATGGGCGGCCGGATCAAGTCGTGGCGGAAGAGATGGTTCGTCTTCAATCGCAACAAGCATTCATTCTTGTATCATTCATCGGACCGGGAGGACAAGAGACCGAAGGGTGGGATGTACTTTGCGGCGATACAGGACGTTTACATAGACCACCTCAGACAGAACAAGAGTCCCAACCCTCTGTTGACATTCTGCGTGAAGACTACAAATAGAGTCTATTATCTGGTGGCGCCCTCACCGGAAACCATGAGAATATGGATGGACGTCATAGTCACGGGTGCCGAGGGCTACAAGGAATTTCGAAAGTAACAGAGCGGACAGAAAATAAGCTTGTGGAAAATATTTTTCTCTATTCGGGTTCCGAGATATATAAGAGTAGTTGATGTCGTAGCATTGTGTGAAGTGAGATAATTGCAAAGGAAGGTTTCGACGGTACTGGAAAGGATTAGCAAACTAAGTCATAGCGACGGGTGCCGAGGGCTTCAAGGAATTTCAAAAGTAACAGAGTGGAAAATAAGCTTGTGGAAATTATTTCTTCTTATCGGGTTCTGAGATATATAACAGAAGTTGATATCCTAGCGGTGTGCGACAGGTAACTGCGAAGGAAGGTTGGGACCGGTACAGGAAAGGGTTACCAAACTAAGACTTACCAGACTAAGTCATAGTGACGGGTGCCGAGGGCTTCTAGGAATTTCAAAAGTAACAGAGCGGACAGAATATAAGCTCGTGGAAATTATTTCTCTCTTTCGGGTTCCAAGATATATAAGAGAAGTTGATGTCGTAGCGGTGTGTGACGTGAGATAACTGCGAAGGAAGGTCGCGACGGTATTGGAAAGGATTACCATACTAAGACAGCAGTCTTTATATTAGTAATTGTTTGTATTCTTGGTTTTAACAAAAGGAGAAATTGTCCTTTTATTGTTAGTTCAGAAGAGGCATTTGTAGTTACTGATATTTGGCTAACCTCGAAAGTGGAAAAAAACCATGGCTTGTACTATTTCTGGAAATTTATTTTATGAAAATCTGGGGGAAAGCCATGAGATTTCTTGTGAACTGAATGGCTAAATTGTTTACTTGCTTTGGCTTACAAGACAAAAAAGAAAAACAAAGAAATTAGCTGAAATAATCTGTTGATGATTTTCTTCCTAGGTTTGCTCAATAGATAATTTCCCTGTGGTGTTTATTGCATCCAATCCAGGTACTCTGTTAATCTGCAGTTGAATTCAAACTTTTGACTTATCACAAATGATTTTGTGTGTTTGCGTGTGTGTGTCTTTTATTATGATAATTATTCGCCAGTGAACATCACAGAGAAGCAAATTCGACAGCATTCTTATTCTTTTTATCCGATTTAAATACGCAACCCTCTTTTAAGGTTCTCTAAGCAACATTTAGTTCTGCAATTTTGAATTTAGCCAGCTTTGTTTTGAACTAGCATTTTATAAAAATTGTTACTCTTTGGGTAGTGTTCTCAAATGTGAAAGTGACGTCTATATATAGACACCTTAAGTATTATTTATGTTTTAGGGAGTCACTTTTGCAGTCGAGTTGGTTTTGTCGTGAGCATTACCATTCGTACATACGCAAACCGCAACAGCATGAAATATATGCTAGCATGCCGTGTCTTAATTAACTATGACAGAGAAACTACTTCTAATTATCAGTATTAATTATTAATTGTTTCGAAAGGAGCAAAGAAACATTGGGCTGAAATGGGATTCAAAGAAGTGATTCGTAACGGTTTTATCAAAAAGTCACTTATTTGAATTCCGTTCTAGCCCAACACCTGTTTTTCTCTCCTTTTTTTCAAGTTTGTTTTATTTTATCAGTACCTTCCATGAATATTTATCAGTATGTTCTTATCAACAGGTAAATCTTAAAAACAAAAGGCTGTAATATTTACGAGATACGTCAACAACACTTTATTTGTTTGATTCCTGTGGATATCGGTTACATCATTGATAGACTACACGCCCCCCCACCAAACACACTGCTCAATCGATCACAAACCGACTCGACTCAACCGTCCTAACCCTAGGTTTTGATTTTACGTACAACTGAAGTCCTGAAAACTGACCGACTGTTCAAGTGCGCACACAACCACCAGAGTCGGATTTATAGGTCACATGAACATTGATTACCTTGTGTTAATAGGTTGTAGCTGTTGAAAACCTTGTGAAACTACGTATCGTAAGTGCCGATTACCAGTCGGAAAACTCCCACATGTTCATTTTTAACACGTTTTTAACACATTTTTAACACTGAAGCCCCCACGAATTAAACAAATAGCAAAAACTTGATCAGTCCTAGTCTTAAACACACGTACACTAGTAAACTATTCATCTGTGATTTTCCATGTGACGATGTAAGTAGAGGCTCTTCTTCTGCTTTCATCCGTAAGATGGAGATCTAGTTTTAGACAAGAATGAACTACTGTTCCTCTGACTTTAAATTACGTACAGCTCATTATAAAGATAGGTTGCCTTAATACCAAGTGGTTTTAGATCCAACCTGCAGGGTATAACATCGTTGCCTTTAACAGTTCAGCTCCAACAAGTCTTCTACAAGTTTTCCTCACTTTTCACATCATCAGTTGAATCTTCCTGTATTTCATAGTAAAAAATTTATAGCCGAAAATCCAAGTTAATACTTTTTATCCAGACGAAATTTGGAAGAAAATCTTTCATTTTTCACGTATTCACATTCTTGATGACGATTTTAAAACGTTCCAAAAAATCCTGTATTTTTTTGTGGAAATAATTTGGGTATTACTCTCTTTTGGGAGATTATTGAGAAACAATCTTTAATATTAAGTGTGTGAGTTCATTCATAAATTGGCGGCAAGAAAAAAAAAACAGAAATGATTTCTGTAGTAGCAGTTTCTGCAATTTAATGGACAGTCAGAAGAGGTAAAGTTGAGGTAAACTCTTTGCTCCTTCACCGTTCTTCTAGAATTATCATGCTGCAATCACACAATAATAATATGTTTTGGAAATAACTCATCATTACAATATAATAACACAATATTATTATGTAAAAGTAAGAGGGCCTGACGTTCCGATCCTAGCAGGATCTTCTTCAGAGGCTGAATAACAAGCTACAGTAACAGAAGGGGACAAGAACAGAAGGGACAAAAGTATTATTGTGTTATATTGTGTTATAACACAATATCATGTGAATGGTTATACATAGTATTTCTCCAAACAAGATTCATTAAATTGAGATATCCTTCTAGCTGTTATCACCAAACTAAAAGGTTACTCAGCCAGCGGTTGAGGAATTGATTTTTTGGTTCTCGACATTTTGTCACCCAGATGTATTTTGATGTTATCTCTCATTCGTTGTTGTGTCTAGTTTCGCTCTATGTTCATTGCTCATTTGTCCCGTTTAACTCTCTGCCTATCTGTGTCTGTTACTGTCTTCTTAGTCTGTTTTCACTTCAATCGGCCACCGATGAAGATCCTTGTAGTGTCTGCAGAGCTGCATGGCTACCTGTGCATGGTATGTGGTTATCCAAGTTTTACGTTCCAGACGAAAATTTGGCCGGACTGGATCATCCAACATCACATGCAAGAGATAGATTGGATACAGAGAGGATTTTAACTTTTAATTTGAGGTCTCCAGTATAGCCCACAAATGTGCTAGAAAAGTCCAATAATGGTCACTCGATTTTTTTGGTCAGCCCACCATTTTAACCGGCACAAATCAAAGTATTTTGTCGTCACCGAGATATTTAATTGTCTATTTGAAAATATTTTGTTTTTAATACACAGGACTTGGACCGTCAGTAAAAGTATTTTGAAAACAATTTCGATACAATTTTTAGCATTCTAATATTCGGATCGAAAGCTGGCATTTAAAACGATAACGGATTAATTACAACAAGAAAGACTGATTTAGATTATGATAATTAAACCACTTATTTTGTATCAATAACAACAAGATAATAATAATAATAATCCGCCTGATTTATAAAAACCTCCAGAGACTGGTTCTGACAGCTGCATGATGTGTGTGACTTTGAGTGCCTTTAGAAAAAATTTAATCTGCAGCTCAGAATTTCCTTCTTTTTTTTGGCAAGGTGTGTGATGGAGTTGATAATTGAAAGAACTGAACAAGAGAATAGGGATCAGAAGGGTTTCTGTAACTACTTTTTTTTAACCGAGGAGCTATTTGTGTTAAACATTTGTTGTGAACAGTACAATTTGGATTGTTTATACAAAAGGTACCTGTGTGTAGGTCTTCTCATAAAAGTGATATGATAGAGGTACTTAATGACACAAAGAGACTGTAGCATAACCTTATTCGATGGTTTAGTTGGAGAGCGTGTCTCACAAACGGAAACGGGCATTAAGGATTGTACGGACTTTGTCTTTAAATATAGACTTGGCTTTGACAAAAATATCGAGTCTCACATCTTTCTCTCCATATCCTAGTTTGTAATTTAACCTCAGAATATTCATATTTTATTTTTTTTTTCAGTTTTTAACACAAGTAGCTCCTCTTGTCACTTCTGAAGAGTCCTCAGGAGTTCTTTCATATGTATAAATATTGTATATTTTGAACATTCATGTTATATGTAGATAATTAATATTCATACTTGATCATTTTTTCATCAATTATCAGTATTGATTAATAATCATATGGTGCATTAATATTCTGCAGGACACCCCGTTTCGACCGGGAATTGTAGCGCGAGAGAGAGAAGTTTATTAGTATCGTTTTGTAAGCTCTTTCACTGCCACTAGTCGACATAGAGGACCAGAATCCACAAGTAATGTAGAGTATCCAAAGTATCTCGGGAGTTTTAGGGGAAAAAAAAAAATAACTGACACTACTTGCTGTATGTGCATGGTTTAACAATCTGCAGGTATAAATTTTAAAGATGATATTGGAAAAAGTTATCCGCAAATTAATTTCAAGAGTTTGAGAAATGATTGGATTGCTGCAAACACTTCATAGTCTTCAGTTTACAGCATATCTTAACGTGATGTGATTGGAGAACAACTGAGGGTAAAATTGGATAAGCGGGGGTGAGTGGATTCTAAACTTATAAGCAATGCCATTGGCATGAATTCATGCCACAATAATCATAATATATTAAAAAGTATCCATAAACATACTTGCATCTAAAGACAATTTGCCAGTGTAATAATTAAAGGAAGTTCCATTCATCTTGGGACAAGAAAATGATCCTATTATTCTAACTCACAAACCCCCCCCCACCTCCCCCGCTACCCAACCCTTCCACCCTGTGGCTGGCTTTTCAAAGCTGTTTTCACCACAGAAATATTTACATTTCTATATCAATTTATTCTGTTACAAATGTACAGCTTATTATGACATTTCAATATATAACTTAAATACACAATGAAATCAAACTTCTTCTTTTTTTTCCAATGTATGTTTACATTTTACGATTAATTTAAATCACTCTTGTAAATATGTTGGCTCTGTATTTATACCTTTAAATTTTTGTAACTCGGTCAAAATGTGTGTAATTCTGACGAGCGAGTCTCGTCTACGCACGAAACATATCAGTGTCACTCATCTTGTGAAAAAACTTTTTTTTTTAATCTTTTGTTGATTTGTATCCTTCTTGTAACCACCTTGCTACGTTTTTTTATCTTCACCAAAGAGTACAAATAAATGTCAAGAATTGTAACCATTTGTAATGTCTATGTCATTCTTTTAGTGTTTTCATGTTGAAAAAGTTGAAAAGGAGAATGAATGAGAGAATATGATATATGGAAATTCCTGTACACTTTTAAAATGAATATAATGTAGGTACACAATATCATGGCAGCATGGTCCTTC
This sequence comes from Apostichopus parvimensis, assembly GCA_000934455.1. Classification (NCBI taxonomy): domain Eukaryota; kingdom Metazoa; phylum Echinodermata; class Holothuroidea; order Aspidochirotida; family Stichopodidae; genus Apostichopus; species Apostichopus parvimensis. Next base: position 122,684 of record KN882449.1, on the reverse strand, counting down.
ACTTCGGTAAGAGTCTTTCATATTCAAACCGACTTTGAATAATTATGGACATGGTTTTGTGGCAGAACATCGAACTAATAAGCCATTTTATGATTCCAACAATTGGGCATATAGATGTGATGATTTAAGGTAAGGTTTAGTGGTAGAAATACACTTGTCATTTTTGGAGCAGGTTTATACAGAAGCATAGAAGGGACATGTCAATTGGGGTTTTCTATGGGATGCAACAATTCATCAAAACGACAAGGATCTGAAATTTGACGTTTTGTCGACCAAATCGTCAGAATAGCCCCCAATAAACGAAAATTGATGTTTCGCTGTGATATATGTTCTCATCAAAATGGCCAAAATCTGAAATTGGATGTTTTGACAACATCAAAATGACAAAAATGTGAAAATTGATGCATCTCGACACAACTTTCATTTCTGAATTTGGACATTTTGATGATTTGGTATGATTTTTTTGTCAAACGTTAATTATTTTTGTCACGACAACTTGATGCATCTGGACAAATCGTAATTTTTCAGATATTCTGCATTTTGACTGTTAAGAATATGTCGTCGAAATGTCAATTTTCAACATATTGATGAGTTGTTGCATCAAGCCAAAACGTCAGTTTACATGTCCCTTTTACACTTCCATAGGTCTGGGGCTTCCCCGTCTGAACCGCTTGATACTAAAGATTAACTACAAACATAATCTGGTACACAGTGGAAGACTTTGCTCACTTTGCCGGCAGCAATCCCTTACAATTATATTGTTGTTAAAAAAATGGGCTACACCTCTGGTGATTTCGGTATGCACAAAGAATTGTCTCTTGGGCCTCGGCTTCTAAGGATATTCTGGATACTTGCCTGTATTTGTATGTATCAAGTCTCTGGCTTTTTAAGGCTAAAACTGATACAAAAAAGTTTTGAAAAAGAGATGACACTCTTTTAATTTGACATTTTTTTATTTTCAGTGATGGGTTTCTCATCAAACCACAATTTTCGAGCTTTTTCCATATTAAAGTCATGATGATATACTTAAAGACTAACTGACACCTGATATTAATGGTAAACCATAGTAAGCCCTCATATGTGCAATAATGGAAGGTTACCATGAGCAGTGTAAACACTAAACACTGCACACTGCTATCCTTAACCACTTAATTGCTTTAACCAGACTGCCAGTTGTGATCGCATAACTTAACAATTCCAAAAGTTCAGTGACCTTGAATGTTAGCAAGTCCTCTCAAAGGAAATTAAGTTAATTACACATTACACATGTCCAAGGTAAACTCTGCCTAGGCTGTGATACTTGATACTGAATAGCATATACAATCAAAGTACTGAATCGGTCTGTTAAGTAACAGTCACTCCCAAAACAAACATGCATGACACTGAGTCCATCTCTGCTTGTAACACAATACAACAAGGGGTTTAACGTTTTTAACGTTTAGACATTTCTGAACATACTGTTCCTATCTATAGATATTGAGTACACATAATGTTAACTATTTACACATGATGAGTTTATACATCAAACTTTCTCTTTGCTGTACCAATGTTTGTAAAGCGTACTTAACGTTATCGTATTCTTGTCAAGTTTTACATCTCTTTTGTTGACGATCACAACCAAGTAAAAAATAATGAAACTACACTGTCACCTAACATTTCAAAATTACCCTCAGTACTGAGAGGTTGAGTCTGTTTTACGTTTCAAGTCTCAGTCACAACTAGTATTTAGTCTGACACAAACTAATGCAGTGACTTGTGTCATGACAGTCAAGCCTGCCTATAGAAAAACAGTCTTCCTCAAATTCACTCGAGCATTAATAATGTGTCACTTGATAGCATTAACTACCCATAAGTAATAAGTACTGCCATTAGCATTCATCCTTGAGTGCACCTAATTAATTGACCAGCCACCCTATGATTGTACACACAAGTGCCCTAATGACCAGCACTACTTTCCTGTGTGTGAATACTAGTTTGGCTTGACCACTGAAATTGTGAACTATGTTCTTAATCATGAATTTGTGCAGAGGAGCGTTCAGTATGGCTAGCATTACCAACTGGGGTATATACTCAATCTCCCCTGCTTTTGGCCAAAAACAGGGGACTGGGGTGGTATTTGCTATATAGTAGGCAGGAAAGATAATAATGATAGTGAGAAAACCTCATAAGTCATAACAGGTTTACAGCAATGCTTCCATTACATTATTTTCACTTCCTTCATATGGATATTACCCACATTCAGGTTATTGGACAATTGATATTACTGAGGCAGTGGTACTTGGTACTTCAAGGGTATGGGAACTTGGTACTTCATGGCAATGGGCAGTTGGTGCTTCAGGAAGCTGAGCAGAGGTACTGGGCACTTCAGGGGTATGGGAACTTGGTACTTCATGGCAATGGGCAGTTGATGCTTCAGGAAGCTGAGCAGAGGTATTGGGCACTTCAGGGGAATGGGAACATGGTACTTCATGACAATGGGTAGTTGATGCTTCAGGTACCTGCTCACTTGATAGTTGAGTTTGTAAGACACTTGATACTTGAGCTAGTATGACATTTGAACCATTACTTTGACAGACACTTGATACTTCAGGTTGATGGGCAGTTTCAGCACAATGGTGGCTCGATGGGTCAGTTAGCTGGTCACTTGATGTTTTGTGTAAAGTGTCACTTGATATGTCAATTTGACTGCTACATGATACTTCAGGTTGATGGTCACTTGATACAACAGGTAGATGGTCACTTGCTATGTCAGGTAGACGGTCACTTAATACAACAGGTAGATGGTCACTTGATGCATTAGGTAGACGATCCCTTGATGCATCAGGTAGATGGTCACTTGATACAACAGGTAGATGGTCACTTGCTATGTCAGGTAGACGGTCACTTGGTACATTAGGTAGACGATCACTTGATGCATCAGGTAGACGATCACTTGATACGACAGGTAGATGGTTGCTTGATAGTTGAAGCTGATGGGCACTCGATAATCCAGATTGAACCTTTCCTGAAAGATGGTTATTTAAAAGTCCTGCATGATGGCTCCTTTGATCTTCCATACCCTTGCTGCTGACCTCTTGACCTGTGACCTTGTTGACATGATCACAGTATTGATCTCTGTTACTACCTGCTGTGCTTGTTCCTGCTACACCCTGGTGGTCTAAGTCAACCACAGGATCTGGACTCGGTTGTGCTTGGTCATCTATCTCAATGGCCTTGTCACCTACATTACCACCTTCCGAGATTTCTGTACCTCCTCCGTCCGTTTGATTGCTAACATTACCATTGGCTGTCTGCCTACCCTGTGGCTTCGGACGAAAGTCCATTAGTTCCGGCGGTATTTCAAAAGGATTTAACGACCCGAGGCTGAACATGTCTGCAAATTTGGCGAGAAAATCTGGATCGTCTGGGTCCAAGTTGTGACATAACTGGTCATCGTTATTCATGTCATCGGAAACTTCATCCGCTACTCTGTCCCCGCCGACATCCAACCTCTTGTTCAAACCTTCCTTACCAACTGGTGAAGTTTGACACTCCTCTCTCTCTTGTGAACATTCTCCTTCTCTTTCCAATCCCTCCTGAACTCTGTTAGTCCCATCTGGAACTTCGGTTTGCAAAGTTTGACTTTCTACATCCTTCTGTGTCGTTTCTTCTGGCGCTGTTTCTCCTGCAGTTCTCCGTCTCCGCGTCTTCTTGCGTAATTCTGCTTTCATGAGCGGCCGAATAGAGGGTTTACCACCCGACTGACCTTTCTGCTTCGCCACAGAAGTCTTCCCGGCTTTTGACTTTGCCTCACTCTCTAACTTTAGCCAAGACTCGGTCATGTCAGAAGCTGCAAAATATAGCCGTTGGAAGAACTTTTGATATTGATTCTGCATGAATTCTGCTTGCGGTTCCGTGTCGGAGGCTCTCAGAATATCTGCCAGCTGTTGGAAGCAGTCCAGCAGGACGATACTCTCTGTTGGAATGAAAAAAAAAAAAAGTGTTTGAAGCAACTTCGTATTGGGATGATTTTGAGAAGATGTGCTTCCATGTTACATTGAAACATTCCATTACAATTTGGATGGTCAGTCAAGTTGCACTTTTCCAAAATCAGGATATTACTTCAGGGAATAATTTTGTGTTCAAAATTTTGCGTAGCAGTCTTGAAAGCTCTGGATTTTTTTTTCTCTTAATAAAACACGATTCTTGTGTACGACACTGCTATACGTCTTGAATTTTACGATGCGATACAGGATACATTATTCCCTGAGATGCCAAAAAACATTTTTGAGACTTTTTCAAATTTTGCTAATCTATACATCTGACCAATGTGATTAATTCTGAGTAGAAAAACTAAGTCTGGTAAGAAAAGTGTTCAGAAATAAATTGAAGTACTTGTGGATTCAGTTATTCAATTGGGATAGAATCTAAAAGGGTATCTTAGTTCAAATAAATTGTGAGTTTATATGTCTGAGTACTTGCTGTATGCTTGATAAAATTGCTAACCGGTAGAAATGTGCGTAACCTGGGGCTACCACTCGCAAAAGTGTTAGTAATAAATCCAAAAGCTGAATAGTGTCGGGTATTACATTAGTCGGATGCATGTCATAACCGGAGAAACAAGACACACAGCAAAAGAGGCAGAAAACGCAAGAATGCACTAAGATTTCCATGACGTAAATAGCTATAAATCTTTCAGGAATCTGATAATTGAACCGTTCCATTCTCGAAATGTCATGCTTGAAATGTTTCACAGCCTTTTTTCTCTATTTCATTGAAATGGGAGGAAGGTTTTGGTACTCCATTGTGAGAACTCCTCAAACATGTGTGATATATTTCATTCATTCTAAATATCCCATTGGAATACTCATGTTTACAACGTTCTAAGACTTTGACCACTGATGAGCTCAAAGGAACTTTGACCTCAAAAAAAAATTCTTGTGCTCAGCTACAATGTACTACATCTCAGTTTCACTTCTTGAGAGACAATGTCTACAAGGTTTTCCACATTTTCACCTCTGCTGACCTCAAATGACCTTTGAACTACACTATTACTGCTAGGCATCTTGAACTCAACAGGGAATTTCTATATCTAGAGTTTACTGTGTTTACAAGCAAGTCATTATACACAAACACACACACACAAACATACACACACACACACACCCATCCAAACATACACAAACACCCACAGAAACACACACAACCACACACATAAGGAGACACATGGATGCCATCATGATTGCAAAGGTTATGATTTACATCGAAACCAATTAAAGCCAGAATTATCTACGCGGTGCTGTAAAACCAAGGCTGAGTAATGCATCATATCTGCTTGAAACATAACACAGCCCTCTTGGCTACAAACCCCTAGATCTATGCAACAAGGTAAACAGTCTATTCTGCACAAAGTTCTTGCACAAATTGTCCATGTCAATAGATGATATGAAGGCAAACACGCAATAAAACTGATTTAAGAGAACCTTTTACTTGTCAATGAGTCTTCTTCTCACATATATCTAATTAAATAACGTCAACACATTACCTCTTAAAACATCAGTCCCTGTTTGAAACCAACTAAAGGTAATCTCCCAGGGGTTCTGGAATATCTTCACAAGTACCACACTATTTGGGTAGCATTATGATCACATCAATAACATTCAGAAACTTTTAAGTAGGTGTACTTGGACACCCGCTACAACTTCCTGTGATAAATCACTGCTACTACGTCAAGTGGGTTACAAACAGCCTCGTTCAACCTGTCTGATTTACCTTCGATATGCGCTGCTCTTATATTTCACCAAAACCTCGGATTGAGAGATTGGCAACCCCCACACTGCTGGCCCCTTACCTAACATATGTTGAAACCTGGATTATGGTCACTATAAGATGCTCACCTGCCGGAGTCAATTGTGGAAGGTGTTCACTTTTGTGCAAGACCTTCAAGTATCTGTACAGGTTTGAAAAGTTCAACATCGGATTCCTCTGCTGCATGCTGTTAGCCTCCACGGCATGAAGTCCAAGCAACTGTTAAATAATATATAGCTTGTCAGTTATAAAAAATAAAGTATTCAAATGAAATATATCTATAAATAATTGTCCTTGACAAATGTCTTAATGTCTTACAGCACTATACACAAGAGAGAGGGGAGAGGGGGGAGGGGGGATGAAAGAGAGGGGATGATGGTGAGAGAAATAAGATGGTGGGGAGGGGAAGACCAAGTCACTGTACATCTGTACGGTATTATATATGCAAAGATATTGCTCATTAATAACCATAACCGGGAAGAGTTTTAATACCAGCCACTGGTCTTTACTGCAGGTTTCCTGTCAATCTTCATAACCAATGAGTCACATCCTGACTCACACAGTTTTGTTTGTGTTACACCTCTCTCTATTACCTACGGTGTGTCATTCTAACCTTTATCTGATGGAAAAATGACATTCAGATTTGTTTAACCTGTCAAATGTCGAGTGTTTTGAAACGGGGGTATGAAAGACCCGATACGTGCAGAAGAGGAAGACAATTGTCCCAACAGTGGGTGGATAATCGATGGTGGTATTTGTGATTTACATGTTAGTTGTTTGGTAAACTTCTAACTTATATGAGATGATGACATCGTTATCCTACCCTGTCACCAGACGTCTTGCATCTTGGATTACTAGACGGAGAAGTGCTGTAACAAGTCACTCCAAGGGTCCATCTTGAGGCACTCGATTCAAGAGTTGCTAGGAGACAGCTTCTATCATGACATACTACAGCCGTGCTCTAATCATAACACAGTACATGACATGTACAGTACCAATTCAACACTTGCTCACTTTGTGGGATGTTACAGCACTTTCCAAGTCACAGCACTGTACATAGCATGTGCCACTTCAACACTTGCTCACATTGTGGTGTGTTACAGCACTAGTAGCAAGTCACACTCTGTGATGGCACAGATCTAGTTCCAGCTTCGTACTACACTGCTCAATGTCACAGACTATTAGGAACTACTCACATTATGGCCTTTTCTACAACACTGCTCAAGTCACAGCCTGTTACAGCACAACTCTACTTGTGGTGTGTAATAACAAAGCTCAGTCACACCTTGTTAGGTATCGTACTACTCGCAGTGTGGCCATCTACAACACTGCCCAATTCACGGCCTGTTACAGCACTGCTCACATTGTGGCTATGAAGAACACTGCCTAATTCA
>KN882449.1:101168-115328 GCA_000934455.1 Apostichopus parvimensis | reverse complement strand
ATTGTGGCCATTAACAACACTGCCCAATTCACAGCCTGTTACAGCACTGCTAACATTGTGGCCATTTTCTACACTGCCTAATTCACGGACTGTTATAGCACTGCTCACATTGTGGCCATTTACAACATTGGCTAATTAATGGCCTGTTACAGCACTGCTAACATTGTGGCCATTTTCTACACTGCCCAATTCACGGCCTGTTATAGCACTGCTCACATTGTGGCCATTAACAACACTGCCCAATTCACAGCCTGTTACAGCACTGCTAACATTGTGCCCATTTACAACACTACCCAAGTCAGGGCCTGTTATAGCACTGCTCACATTGTGGCCATTAACAACACTGCCCAATTCACAGCCTGTTACAGCACCGCTTACATTGTGCCCATGTACAACAGTACTCAAGTCAGGGCCTGTTATAGCACTGCTCACATTGTGGCCATTAAAAACACTGCCCAATTCACAGCCTGTTATAGCACTGCTAACATTGTGCCCATTTACAACACTACCCAAGTCAGGGCCTGTTACAGAACTGCTCAAGTTGTCGTTTGCTACAACTAACACTGGATATGACATGTTAAAACATTGCTAGAGTCCACAATGACAATGCTGCCATTATGACATGTGTCTGGAAAGACGTGTGCCAAAGTGAATGTGGGGATCAGTGCAGGTGTGGATCAATTGTACAATGGGGGGGGGGGGAGAGGAGGGGAGGGAAGACCCAGTAACTCTGTAATCCTGTCTATTAGCCTTGTCTCTAGATGCTACAACCCCTGGAGAGTGAAGATAAACAGAAAGTAAACTCACCCAGGGAATAAGTTCATCCAGGTCTTCATCGTCTTTTAACCAAGTCACTTCATCAGCAACTTGAAACCAAGTCTAAGGAAACAGGCATAGGAAATAGGTGTGCACATTAATGGAGTTAGGAAAGATGAGAGAGATATTTAACTAAAATACTTATCACCGTGGTCTTTTTCGGAAGAGGGGCAGTTTTCTTTTATGCTGATTCAAACATTCCCAAAACTGCTCTCATATCACTCAAACTACTCCCCTACACCTCACCCCACCCCCTCCCCATCCCCTGAATTTCCTTGATCCGTTTCTTATGGAGTCACTGCAAACCAGCAGAAAAATGTCAACAGTTAAAGACGTTTGTAATGGATTCTGGAACGAGGCCACCACAGGTTAAGGGGACGGGGACAATTTACAAAACATACCTCTTTGAGCAAAGATGATACCCAAACTAGAACAGAATATATCATCGTGTGTGTGTACACAGACAGTTTGTTTCTGAGATCAGATTTGATGAACATGAATACTCAGACTTGACCAATCTTCACAGTTAATTGCGGTTAGATTTAACCCCATGACGTGTCTTATGGAAGAAGTACATGAGTAAAGTTTCCATAGTTAAAGGTGGGTATGGACGGAAGGGGGGGGGGAAAGGAAGGGGTACTGCTGGAGGAATGATGGCTCCCAAAATGTGTCCTAGACGACTCACCAAAATGGACGGCTGTATCTTCCTGTTCTCTTCAATGTGATCTGTGAGGAAATAGTCAATATTTATCATATGGGCATTAGTTGGGATGTGGTACACTCTATGATATGGTATATACTGTATCTCTTAGTGTGTGGTATATGGTATTGTATATATAGTACATATATGGTATGATATATGGTGTGGTATGGTCTTCGTTGCGGAATGGTATTTGTTAATGTATGCATGGTTTATGGTTGGGGATATGGTCTATGGTATGGTATACTGTATCTGTTAGTGTGTAGTATATGGTATTGTATATAGCACATATATGGTATGATATATGGTATGGGTCATGGTTGCGGTATGGTATTGTTGGTATGCATGATTTATGGTTGGGGGTATGGTATACTACTATACTGTATCTCTTAGTGTGTGGTATATGGTATTGTATATAGTACATATACGGTATGATATATGGTATCGTATGGTTTTTGTTGCGGTATGGTTTTTGTTCTGGTATACATGGTTTATGGTTGAGGGTATGGTCTATGGTAAACATGTGGTATAGGAAATTATAAATCCAGCAAGATAGGAAAACATTACAGATATTTGAACTCAATACCAAACACATAAATTTGTATTTCATTACACTTATAAGACATACATGTCACATATAAGAATCCCTTGTTATTATATGGTACTTAAGTTGCCAATAAATGTAATGTTGTGGTGGCCAGCACCTGCCATGTCTATTAGATGTATAGTGTATATCTTTTATGCACCCTTATTCCATTTCAAACACTATATAAAAAAATTAGATGATATCGCAGTACATATACTATCCTTAATGATTCACAGCAGTGTGTCATCACTTGTTTTAGCACCTCTAGCACACAAGATGGATAATAGTTGGGAACTTTGATAATTTGCTGAACAAAAAGATCTGAACAGTGGCAATGATGGCACCATAACTATTGCTTTAAATCATTTCAGCTGGGAATGCTAAATGCGTATTTCTGAGCTCAATCTTCCAGGAGAAGATAAAAACCCAACCATGGTGCTTTTAACCTCATGTGAGAGAAATACTTGAGATGGACTATACTTCCACAAATAGCTAATAAAAAAAACATGCTCTGTTTAGGAGGAGGTATGACAGTTCACAAGTCATGTCAGAAGGCTGCCATTTTGTCAAGGTGTGATGTCAATGTGCCACAAGGAGGTGATATTTTGTTTTACTTTCTTTTGATAGTTTTATGATGAAATTAGCAATTACTGTTATTGAGATCAGTATTAGGTCGTGTAAGAAACTTTCATCATCAGGGACAGATCCAGGGTATTTATTAAGGAGGGTATGTGCAAAGTGCTGGTGTTGTTGAGGCAGACTTCCAATGTGCGAGGGGGTGTCTGTACACCCCACACCTCCCCCCCCTCCTCCCCTTCCTGGATCTAAACCTGATCAGTGCATTTTGCAAAATACCACATCTGTTATAGTTAATTACTTATTATTAATTATTCAATAATGGAAAACCCATTAAAAGTTTCAATGACGACTTGTGGCTCTGTGCTGTAATGTTGTAGACTTGCTCTCAAGTCTTAAGTCTAGCCTATTAGAGGCACACTATATAAAAGAATAAGGTATCTTGCAAGCTAACTTAGGATTCACTATCTGAGGTAACAATCTCTTTCACAATGTAGTAGTGATAATGGTTTGCTTTGCCATATCTCCTTATCAAATCCTACTTAGATAGAAATATAAGTAACATTGTGCATTGGACTGTGAGATGAACAAACTATCAGACTCTGCAGTACAACAATCTTTGATCACTTTTATTACTTGTGTGGAAACAGAGAGCCATTTCGACAATCGCCTCTTTTGGAATGTAATAACAATTGACTTACCTGTCTGCTCTTAACACGTGCACTCTCACTCATAGAGTGTTTCGAGTACTTGGTGAACTTTTAGCACTGTCCTCTCCCAATGACTTTTATTAACTAGATGCAATTCTCCCTTAGAAGAAGATTGAATCCCTTAATTTTGGGGTAATTTTAGGAACAATGCTATTATTTCTTTGGTTTCTTCTTTGAACATTGAGCAACACAAAATGCAGCCTAAATTTATCTTTTATCATTCTTATTATCATTATGGGTTATGACAGATCAAAGTACAAAGTAATGTCAAACTTTTAATAATATTACTCACCAGCTGTCCTTTTTCTAAGCTTTAAGATATACTCCTCAACCTGTCCCATTGTCTTAACTTTCAGCGAACTAAAGACTGTCAGGGGGTTGTACTGCGAACATGGATATCTGAAAAATTATGTGAAGAAGGGGAGATAACCCTGTATTTGAAGTAGAAAGTTTCCATCTAAATGTTAGTACTTCATCAGAAATGATATTAAATTGTAAGTTGTGTACTTCATTAAAGGGTGTGAAGACTCGCGCAAAAAGAAACAGCTAATGCCGGTAATTTGACCTAGTTTCGAATGAGGTGTAACAGAAGTGTTAAACACCACCATTGATCCCAAAAATATACACACACAGCTTGCTACCGTCGGTAATTAGACACTAGTGTACAGTCAGTACATACAGCTGCGGTCAATACCCACAGCACAGTATACAAACGATACAGCGATGGACATCACAGGTCCAGCTAAAGATAACAATTAAGGTATCATGTTTCATTACTGTCTGCATTTTGTAGCGACACGAACAAAACGTCACTTGCAAGCAACAGAAAGTTCACTTTTTCAGATGGCCGCACGCGGTTTGGGGCGAGTCTTCAATGCCTTTAAGAGTTTCAAACATATCAAAGGAGAAGCAAATCAATAATTCATCTAAAGACTGTAAGAAAGAGCTGCTTGCAAGCTACAAGATCTGTGGAATGATACGACAATCTGAATCCACTTGGGAGATATGAATGAAACAGACGGATGGACAGACAGACAGGCAGACGAATGAATGAATGGATGGTTCAAAAGTTGTATCATGGGGTGCTGCCATTTTGTTAATGTGTGATTAGAATGTCAGCTAGTTTATGCGAGACAGGATTTTGGGGAAAACGATCATGTCATCACATAACCCAGGCATAGTAGACTATTACTTTAATCAACCCACCCTAGCACAGCTATGCTTTTGTAGCCTCAAGGTTGTCCGAGCTGAGAACATGGAGATAGTCAGTCCCATAGACAGAATTGTGACTGTATATATAGTCCATTCCTTATACAATTTTCATTGTTACATACATATATATATGTTGTTTGTATTTTAAATGTAAGCAGACAGTTTTCTTCCGAATGAAGGAAGGTACAGTAGGTTACCATGGCAGCTTTACTTTAGACTACAATGGAATTTTTTTTTTTAGTCTTGCTCTCTTTGTATCTATATATAACCACTCCAGCCCCTTTCACACCCCAGCAAGATCCCCATGCATGACCATAAATTCACTTTATATAAAGTGTCGGTGAGAAATGCACTTAGATAACACTAGGCATACAATGTTATTGAAAAGATGTGTACATGTATACAAACCAGAAGCAGACGAGAAACTCACTTTTGTAAGCACCTAAGAAGCTTTTGCTTGTCATTTGTAGTCCATCGGCCAATTCTTGCAATTTTGCCGTAAGGTGCAGCCTGGTTCAGTCTAGGAACTTTCTTAACGATTCTTCCCGATCTGGAGGTCTTGGTTTGTGCCTTGTCATTCTGTTCTTGTTTTCTCATCATTTCTTCTTTGTTTTTAAATCTCTAGTGTGTTGTAAAAGAACATTTAACAACATAAATCTCTCAGCAGGGAACGATACGTATTAAACGAGAGACTAATGTTACATAAAGAAAGTATAGTGCATCTTGGAGTCAATCTGTGAACTGAAATGAGCTTTAAAATACTGCCCTTTGTCTAATGCAAACATAACTAATTTACATACTAATGGTTTAGATACAATATTGCCTAATTTGGAATATTTCTAAATTCCCTACATTAAACTAATAAAAAACAGTTGAGCTGCAGCTACTATAAGGGAGCTTAAACACAAAAATATTATTCAAAGTGGCTATTTTCACGACCAGGAGTAACAATAATTTCCGGTTACGCATGCGCAGTTGCTTTAACGTGGCTATTTTTACGACCAGGAGTAATAATAATTTCCAGTTACGCATGCGCAGTTGCTTTATTTACTTTACTGGGCATGCGTAAGCGGAAATTCGCCGATGTCATAAGAATAGTTTATAAATAATTGTTTCTCCTGGTCGTAAGAATAGCCACGGCCAATATAATTGGAGAGTGATAACTTGGATCTAAAGTTAGGCTATACCTTTTGACATTTGTAAATAAACATAAACTTCGTTCAACTTCACTTTCATGAAAACCACAACTAGAGACTTGCTCGCACAATATTACAGGTGGGTTTACTGTCCAGTGCTACACGTTAAAATTAAGTAATTTTCCAAAAGTTCATCATAATTGGTACTGCACCATGAAAGGTACCAAATAGCTGAGAACTCCCATAGACATCATTACTAGTGACACTGTTATAATACTATCATCAGCAGTAGGCTTTGGCTAGGCTGTGGCACCTATGTTCACATCACACAACCGCCTAACGCAATAACAATAAGAAGCCTAACAGCCATTAATTGCTGATGTCAATAGCAAAAGGATGTAGGCCCTAGCCTAGGCCTTAAATCAGTAATTGTCATTATATTACACTTTGTATTTTTATATTCTGTTCTACTCGGCACACAACTGTTGCAAAAATGAATCGTTATCTCCATAATGAATATATTCTGTGATACAATCCCAATCACTGGTACAAAAGAAATGTAAACACCTTCAATTATTTTAATCTCGAGAATTATAGCAATTGCACCAACACCACAATTCAACATTGCAAGAACTGCCGCTAAGCTGGAAAAGTAGCTTAGGGAAAATCCCTACTATACGCCATGATAGAGAAATCAACCTTTGACCGCACTTTTCACGGCATACGTCAGGGATAACCGAGTAATAACGACTAACCACGACTTCTTGTGTTGACGCATCTGATTGGTGTATTCCCTAACGACGAAATTCCGATCTTTCCCGAACAAAATGTGCGGCATATAGAATACACATTGAATGGCATAAGATGTAACGCATTAACCACACACTAAAGCGCAGCAGTATCACGGAATCGAAATCAACTTCCAAGGACTATCCTATTTCTGCGACCTGTGATCGAAAGATATATCAATGGGGTAGAATCTATTTGCTATTAACATTGCGAGCCAGTCGAAAAGAGGTGAAATTGAACGTAATAATCCCGCAATTTTAGGTTATGCTGTATTAGCCCTGCCCCCTCTTGTGGTGAAACTATACGCCGAGGCCCAAGGTTTCTGACATTCCCTGTATAAAGGCATGATCATAAATGCCCCTGTCAATCCTTATATATGAACTTTTCCAAGAAATTTATAAGTATGAGTGGAAGGCCAAGAACCACATCGTTTGCTGACACTAATAAGAGTAGCAGTACATCCTACGGTGGCTTTAAAATATCAAGTAAGTGCACTATCTAATTCTTACATTTACAACGAGTAAGTATCGATTCGATGGATAGGCCATAGCAACGTACTGTAGCCTAATGTTGTTCACAATACTTAGGCGAGTGCACTCAGTCCTTGTTCTAACATTAACATCCTCACTGTAGTATAACTTAGTGTACTTCGTACACATTGTACGCCACTTCTATTTCCACGTAACATGTTCTAACATTCTCAGCATACCTAATCACTAATTTTTTTTAAGAAATGCGATTGTTAACAGTGCTGGAGTAGCATTCAGACATTCCAACGTTGTACTTAAAATCATACCGTAGCCTAATGTATTGTTAGCCTAACTAGTAACAATGAATACAAATTGGTTGGGCAATTCCGCTGCTCGTAGGTGTAACCCAGTCTTGCAACTAGCCTAACTGAAAGGCAGATATGTAATCCTTCACAGACAGTGTAGCAAGAAGTTAGGGAATTGGGACATTATGAGCAATGATTGTGGCACACCACATTGTCTTTAACAAAGTCCCAGAGTTGTGTAACTTGCAGATGATACATGCCGTGAAGTGAACGTGTGAAGTTTTGCAATTTCTTTCAACAATGTTCAAATTTGTCTACTTAGTTTTCCTTTCATTTCATTATCCAAGGGCCAGTATTTAGGAACTATATGCTAAGGCTATTGTACAAGAATGAACACCTTCAGATTTTCTCTTGTGAAATTATTTTGTAGACTGGTCTAACCTCGCATGAAAGAAATCCCAAGATGTTGATCTACATCAACTGCCTTGCCCTTGTCGTAATTTCAATTTCTTTCTTCCATAAACAGCATGTGACCATTTGTAGGCTTATCCCATCTAAAATCAGACCAATAATATGACACTTGGATACATGGTGACCTTTAGGGCTTAAGTCCAGTGAACACATGTGGTCACTGAAGGGCATGATGCTTTGATTGCCATGATTTATAAAACAATTGTGTGAAGTAGCCAAGTCCAAGATGTAAACTGCTGTTAGTTGGGATTATTGCATCATAGCAAATAAAGTGCAATAGATTTTATGCAAAAGCAACATTAAAAGAAGAAAGAAACTCCAGAATAGCAGTGTTACTGTCAGAGGTACATGAGAGTTTAATTTTTACGGATTGGGTTGTCCTATTATCTATGCATATAGTTGAACGATCATGAAAATGTAGTCAAAAATCTCATTTCATGTCTTCTCTTAAGTCTTTTCAATGGTCAAAGTTCAAAGTACCCACCAGAACTATGTAAGTGTTTTGATTTTCTGCTCCTATTTTATTTCCGTGTGCTATTACTTGTGTCCCATCTGAGGGGTTACTCTACCTTAACTTGTCTTTATTTTCACAATGTTGTTGGAAATGAAGGTCATGTTTGTAACTTCATTGTCATGCAGCCATGATGGACCAATGTAAGAACAGTCAAGGATCTATAATTTAAATATTTCATCATTAGAATCATCATCATCACTGCTCACAGTAAAAATGTAAGTCAGAGTCTGTTCAGAATTCTTCAGGCAGGTTTTGAATATCTGCTACGTCACCACCTGGATCTTACTTTGATTATTCCTACAAAAATGAGTAGATTTTGACATGCTCCAAAGTAGATCGAACCTTGACATAGCCCACATGCTGAAGTAGCTCACTTGACATAATGTTACGCGGTCTATCACTAATTGGTAGGTACTGTATGACAACAACAGTGGCAGTGATATCTTTAACTTCAGCGTCAGAACAAAAAATAAGAAATGGTCACTAATTTACAGTCCTCGACAAATACGCTCGCGCCAACATCACCATTGGCGAGTAGAATTTAAGCTTTTGTGAATGGAAAATGCAGTACACTCAACATCTTGGAAAGGAAACATGGGCAATTGAAACCCAAATAATACCAAGGTTATCATTACAAACATTTCACTGTATGATAAAAGAATTTAAGCAAGTTTAACAAGTAATCTGAACTTACCAACGACCTAATCTCAATCTAAAATTGTCCGCTACCTGCACATGCATTATGTACGAGGGGGGGTTTCATGTGCCGAGATTGTTCACAAACTTTACGGAGTACTTATAAACATACAGCGAAAAACCTCATTTAAAATATAATATAACAATTTATTACAGGTTAAAGCTTACGAAATACGTTTAGGCATTCATAAATATGTTGTGTTTTGATTTATTGAACATCGATATCATGACAGCTTGGTTATGTGGTGTTGGGGAGTTGTTTAGGCTGTGCTGTAACATACACTCACAGCGTTAGGGTAGTATTTGTTAGCGCAAAAACTTGAAGAAACATTTTAGTGTTGAATACCTATGTACACTAAATGTGGCCAAACATCCCATGAATGATTTCTTAGGACATAGTCTAACTATATGCAATTGGTAACTTGTGTAATTTGGAAAATAGGCAAAATTTAAGGAGTTTTGAGACAAGCTTGCTGTCATTTACTACCATGATATTTTTTAAAGAGTTTTCAGATTCTTGCTCAATCACACGTTGCAAGTGGAAAATTAGATTCTTTGTCAACCTTTCATTGTGTGTAACATCGCTTCAGGGTAGGCAGCTTCAGTAGAAGTGTAGCAATGAATTTTTTGGGCCACCATTTCGCAGGGAAAATGGCAAGGAGTGAGGTATACAGTGTACAGTAGGCCATGTTTTCCATACCTACAGGCCTAGGCCTAGTACCACAGGAGCCCAAATGTTACAGAAGCCAAACTACGATCCCAGCCAGGCAGCCGCATTTTGCCGACATTCTTTTGGAAATTGTTTGAGAGGAAGTGCATATTGATGATTCTGTGACATGGTTTTTTTTTTTGGCGTTATTCATAATTTTCTGGTGGTGGTAGAAGTATAATTTCATTTTGCCTGGAAAGTCTAATGCTTTTCCAATGAGCAGTACTTAGTGCTATATATCTGTCTAACCTTAGAACTTTCTGTTAATTTTGTACTATGTACACTAGTTACTACTTCAAGGATGGAGACTTAAACATGGCGTTATTAGTGGCTATTCACGCTCTCCAAAATAGTCTAGTTTTACAGATATTTGTCGAGGCCTGCTCATTAAGATAATAGAATTGGAATTCTCTTTCATATATTTCAGAAAGTAGAATGTTCGACACAACTGCAGAGTACCTTGCAAAGTTCTGTAAACTTACTGTACATCACAGTACAGTACATTAGCTGGTTACAGAAGGCCTGGTGTATTGATCATGTGACTACAGAACTGATCCAGAAAAATCAGTGTCTTTTCTAAGACTAATGGTAGGCAAGGCATATATACACACATTATCAACAACAAAATTTGCTCTGTTGTCACTGAACAGAAGTTAGAGACTTTGCCATGAAACCAAAACAAAGTAAACTGAAAGTGCCCTAATAAAGGTGAACCAACACAACAAACAAGTTTGAACCAACATTTAGTTTGGTTGGCCAAACTGCAGTACTTACAGTAAGTAACACATTCAATGTAACATCCAATGTTTTGGTCAGAGGTGTGAAAATGACAGAAGAAAATGTTATCCAGTGAAGGTCTTGAAAGGACTACAGTATGTACTGTACAGTATACTGTACAGTATATATGTCCACAGTGAGATAAATCTGTTTGATTTGTAGAGAATGGTACATATTCAAGGTTCTGTACATACTGTAGTAAATTAGTAATTGTACATAGATTGTTGGCAAAGTGGCTCAAGATCCTGGCCTAAAAATATCCAGTAGAGTGGTAGTAAACTTGTACAGCGTAGGTCCTTCAGACCGTGGAAATTCTGGGCACGAAGACAAGTCTTTGCATTGGTCCGACAACTGTGCTGGTCAAATCTTACTGTACAATAATAACCAAGTACCGTAAATACTTTAGTTTGTATTAAATGAAGAAAAAGTATAGCACTTAGTTATTACTTATATATTCATGAGATAATGTGTCATGTACAATAGACCTTGGGTACAGTGGTCTGAAAAGTACTTGGAGAAAGTACTTAAAGAACAACACCAAAAAAGTTTAAAAATCAGTTCACGGTTTGCTTTTGCCCTCGTCCAGAAGCCTAAAACTTTCAGATTGCTTCATTTTGAGGTGACAAAAAAATGAAAGCCCATTAACAATGTATGTGAATTTATTGCTAGAAGCATACTCGAAATGGGTAGTTAATGCACGGTATAACATACAGTGGGTCAATATAGGGAATTATTTAGTATATAAATTTTGTGCATGTACGGTAGCAGTTTTGAAGGATTCAAATTACACTGTACAGTACAGTAAGGCTGATAAAAATGCTAGGATTCCTGTGGACATATTACACGTACATACACAAACTGCTATTCATCTCTGCACTCCTAGAGCAACTTTGTGTTACATTTTGAGATGGAATTGATGGGATGAAGTATGAAATAAATGTTCAGTAGGCAAGTGCATACGGTATATACTGTTGCACAGCAGCACTTGGTTATAATACACATATTACAACTGTACTATACTATTGAGGGTTTTAAAGGCCCATGAAGAATGCCGATATCCTGTGTGTACTTTACATCGCTTTTCAAAAACTTGAATTAAATGGCAAGGAAATAAGTGTTAGTTTAAAGGAATAAGTACGAAAGGGGATGTTAACGGGAAACCTCACCGTGTGTTATATCTGGGATCTTCATGCGACATGGAAATGTTTCACTTTCACGGATGACAAGTGTTGGCTTCCTGAGGTACAGTTCTCGTTGCTTCTTCTCCCTCCTCTTAGTACAGATGTATAAATATCGTTCAGCTGATCCCATCACAAACTTGGTTGGACAGTATACTTTAGGATGAAAGGACTGGATCTCAGATGGTATATATAAACATACTTAGTCAACCTGTTTCATTATTAATAAACAAGCCCCCCCCCCCGCTCTTTTCCTGTCCCCTTCCCTTTAACTTAAGGTACTCTTCAATGCTTATAAACGTTGTTGAAGCCTCCAAGACACAGTATGATATTTAAGCATTTCGTTATTTATGCCAAAATCAAATTTCTTTCGCTTCTCTTTGCATGGTCTATTCATTTGCTTTTACTTTGCAGTGCCACTCATACTGTATATACTCATAACTTTAACCTCACTTTACATTGGTGCTCCTATCTGCTGCATGTACACTACAGTATGCTCAACCACATTAGTTTGCTGTGCTCAGACAGTTTTTGCTGCCTTTCTCTTTTTTGGGTTTGTTTTTGTGTGCTCATTTCTTAGGAAGGCTAATGAGGAACAGGAAACTGCCGGGAATTACAGTAACTCATAAGTCAATAAATTTCTCAATTAATTTCCTTGCAAGTCCTTTGACAGTTCAGGCAAAATATGTCAAACCTTTTTTTCTTTTGGTCTTAATATTGATCAGTCAGTCTTTTATATAACATCCAATTTTTTTTGCCTTTCATTTTTCATTCAACTTGAAAGTGGGAGGGGAGAGGGGAGGGAAATTGTGCTGAAAGGGTTGTGGAAAGAGATGGGAAGAAAGACTAGTTCTTTAGGGTGGACTTATCCCTTTCTGTAGTTGTTGAATATCCAGTAGACCCATGTTGCAAAATAACATGCGCTCTATAAAAGTACAAATCTAGGGTTTACACTGTAAGAAGCATTGGAAAAGCAACACTGTACAGTTCAATTGGAAAACATTCCATCACCAAATTTGAATAATTGTTTTAAAACTTAGGTTACAGTAGGTCATAGTGGGTATTGGATAGGGTATTGGATAGGGTATTGGATGGTTGTGTAACTCATAAAGCCTTTTTGTTAGCTAGACAGGCTGTATCCATTTACAGCACAAAATTCAACGAGCACTACAGTATTCATACTGTATGTCATTTCAAATTTGACCCAGCTTTTCACGCTGTCGCCAACTAAACATTTGCCTAATCTTTACTCAAACATTCTTTTTGCTAACATATTTTATGATCTACGTATTATCGGTTAACTGCATAATATATCCCCCATCCCCCTCCCATTACCATACTGTAGGTAAATGGTCCATTTATACTCACACATTTCCCCTTCCCAAGGGCTTACACCCTCACCCTCCCTCCTTCATACAGTAGTTGGTGCACGCCAGAAAGAAAAAAAGAAAAAAAATTGCTCACAAGTTATATGTATTACCTGCCTCTATATATTTGCAGGAACGCACTGAGAATAATTCCGTGGGGATTTGCTCGCCAGCTTTAACGCCAATCTTTTACTGACTTTTGAACTGCATTGCAAACTACATATTTCAAGGTTTTATATAAAGGTGGTGCTCACCGGAAACCGTTGGCCTGCACGGGTGGCTGTCACCTTGCCCCTTCTGCCAGATTGCAGTGCACTGTTTTGTTATGAGCCATGTCAGCCATGCATGTCTCACATTCCAGGCGCTCCCATCTAGGTTAGTATGCTCATTTTAATTCAAAAATAATTTGCCCATTTGATGATCTGACTAAAACCAAAAAAAAAAAAAAAGACCAAAATAAAGGACTTTTGCATGCATCGATCATTTTGTTTATATATATTACAGTTTTATGTTAACACATTTATTTATTTATTTATTTATTTGGCTCATTAATGCTAACTCTTTTCTTTTGGAATATTTCCTTAATGACGGTACATGTTGCATGTTTACTAATCAGGATCATGGTTTGCATTTCTTTTATGATTTTATAGATCTCTTTTCACAGAGTAATAAATTATTTGGGATGACTTAAATATACATACGGCAGTACAGTAGGAATAATGTAACTGTATGTGGAGCTTTAAATTTGGACAACTGTTGATTACATACTGTAGTACTGCTTTACACAGTACTGCTTCCCACAGTAACTACTTTACCCAAGAGTATACAGTAGATCTACAGTTTCAGGAACCTCTTAAATGTTTAGAGCAAGACTACAGACAGGTCTAGAATATCATGATTTTAATATCCATTTGCGTAACAAAATGCCAGTGCTTGAAATATCTACTGGCTAAAGTCAAGTGCTTAGTCAGTATTTTCCTGAATTACAACACTTATCAGTGATAACTGTAGAAAAAGCTTTTGAAAGCAGCCCAGTAGCATTTGCTGACAAAATAAAAGCAGTTACTCATTGAGGTTACAATACTGCAGGTACTGTACAGACATCATGTCGTTTCTTTGACTGAAGATTGCTAAAGGACTCGCCATAC
>KN882449.1:77242-95543 GCA_000934455.1 Apostichopus parvimensis | reverse complement strand
TGGACAGCTCCTCTTTAGTCAAATTGGTAAAGCTTACATTTTACCTTGGAAGTTAAATCTTTAGAGACATTGCAAGGGGAAACCCCTTTAACTATGATGTAGACTGTACAAAAGCTGCTAATATTGAAATGCCTTAACTTGACAGTTTAAAGAAACACTTCTTTGATAAAACACATGTCCATTTCTTATCTTTAGGACATTCCCCTCAGCAATTTCTAACATAAGCGCTCACAGGAATATTGTAAAATTTGGCGAAATCCCTCAACGTTATCATGAAGAATAAAATAGAACAGCTGTATAATTGATAAAATTGTCTTAGCTAGTACTGATATTTCTCAAAGGCTAAATATGTATTTTATGACGTGTAGAAATTGCACAGGTGTTTGTATGCATGTGTCTTTGTTACATATACTGTACGTGTACAGTACCAGTGCCTTTTGCAAATTTACGTTGAAGGTTTGAAGCTCTCTTACCTTCCCTCTCTTAAAGTTAAAGTTGAAGGTTTACAGTCTTGTATGAGGCTAAGGCCTTCTTACATGAATTTTCAACTTAACATGTTCATTGGTAACTTGTCATACCCACACACCAAAGTGTGCACAATTCAATCAATCTCTCCTAGGTCACCACAGTGCACCACATCCACATGTCCCCGGGGCCGGGGTCTTCCCATAGGGTACAGCCACAAGTCGGCGCACACAACTATGTTTACAAGTGACCTCGCAGGTCCCAATTTATATACCTGGGTGAAGAGAGGCAATGGAGATTAAGTGCCTTGCCCAAGGACACAAGGCAATGATCTGGCCAGGACCTGAACCTGCAATTCTTAGATCACAAGTCCACTGCCTTAAAGGAATAAAGAAGGCAGGGATCAAAGACAATTTTTATCATTCAGTAACCTCAAAACTCTCTAATTACACGATCTTTAAGTTAACCGCTTCCTGTTTGATTGAATATGGCTCGAAAATTGGCTCCTACTGTAAGCTCTCACCACAGTTCACAGTAAGCCGCCATTGATTACGTAATACGCTTAAAATTCCGTATTGATGACCTCAGAGAGTAACAACTCTCGTAAAAAAGTCATTTTCCGTGTGGTATACTCCCAGTGGAAAATATTCAGCAGACATTTGTGCTAGAGCTAGAATTTTAGAAGGCCTTTCAATTTCCTATAACCCCAACGCAGTTTAAAATATTAACTAGGCACCTGAAGGTCATAGTTACAAAAAAAATCAAGATTTTTCTTCTTAAAATTTTCGCTAAAATGAAGGCCTAGGCTACCCTAAAAAAGCACACTGAAGCTAGGCCTAGGGTACGCTAAAGTAACAGTAACAATGTAGGCTAACTGTAACGTTAAGCAAACAGCATGCCTTGCCAGACTTAGGCTTACTCCATATCCAATTCAAATGGAATGTTCCTTGAGTGGTCACATATGTTGTTCCTCATCACTAAGGTAGCTCTTAGCACCCCTTTATTTTGACAAACGGTTTCAAAGTCTGTATTGACTGTTAAACAGCCTTCTGGGATGGCAGAAGCTTCGCAAAATTATCCACTTCGTGGCAAAAAACACACTCTACCTCCGAAGGCAGGACGTGCCAATATTTTGAGCACTCTATCACGGAAAACTAACATTCATTACAGGGCAAGGCTTAGGGTGATAAAAAGACAAAAAATGATATGACTGAAAGGACTGGATCCCATTTTTCACTAAAAAATTCCTTCAACTAACAAGTCCTTTTGCAAGACCTTGTGTATGTCAACAGAAACTGTTGGCATTGTTTACGGTCCTCCACTGTTAGTCTGTTAATGGATTATATGTTATTTGCATAACGCATTATGGAGTCCTTTTGTAGTGTGTAGGATCTGTCAAGGTACAGGTCTGTAATCTATCTGGTATCTTCGGTTGGTGAACATTTTGCCAGTACGATTTAGTCATCTGGGCTTCTGTTTATTAAGTTACTAAGGAGTGACAGTCAGTCAGGAGTGACAGGCTGTGGTATGAAATTTAGTGCCACTGAGGGACTGATTATTTGTCCATGTCCTCTAAGGTTGCAAAAACCCTGTTGAATGCTCTCAGTGGAACATCATAACAATTATGTCTCCCAGAGACATTCATGTGACAGTAGTACCTAAAGTACTGAATGAGAAACGATAAATATCTCTCAAGACCGATTTAGGAAAAACCTGAAATGAGTTTAACTTTGGCGAATTTGTCTGGGCCCACTTTTGACGTATTCAACACAGCAGATCTACTGTAGATGATAGGCGTACATATATTTAGAAGTTCCAGTCGGTTAAGCCTTAAAGTATATTGTCTCATAAGAATCAGTGTAACATCATTAATATACCCACCACCCCGTACTGTGCAGTCTTTCTTTCTTGTAAACATTTCGTTAAACACTTTGTTGATCCAGTTTGCTCGAAATTGCTGCATTCTAAACAACTAGACTGAATTTTCTAATTACATGTAAATGCACCTAGGTACTTACTGCATGGACTTGCTACCAATCAGTTGATTGGTTTACTCAGATTAATAATGCTGTGATGATGTCTACGACAAAGGGATTTTGGAGACTAGTGCATACTGTACACATTACTTAGCTGTGGAGTACCATGTAACACTACCTTCACATTCACAATCTGTTAACATCTTATAAATATGTGTACATTCTTTTTACTGCCCAGAAATTACAGGATATTTATAGGATTATTAAGTAGAGCTTACAGTACATTATTTTAAACCCTGTTTTTTTAGATTGCCCTTTGAGTATTAATGGAGGCACACTTATTCTTTGTATATGTACAGTACTCAACAGTTTCATTTTCACTGTGACTGTAGTTAAGAAAACAATAAAGAAAAAATGCTTGCTGTAGTTGTACCTGGATATACTTGCTAGAATTGTCAAAACTGGTCACATAGTAACAGTGCTACTTCCCTCATTTATGCCTCTCTGGATCCAGCATAGCAAAGTGATTTATGGCAATACATACATGTATTTACTTTTGATATTGACACAAAAATATTTAATATCATGAAGTCTGCATGTAAAGTATGTAAAGGCACCATTGCAAAGTTAAAAATGTTAGCATACATACTTCATTTTTCAGCCAATATGTCAGTATTAAAACACATGTATACAATGTAGTTTGTGTACGTGTCTGTGTGTTTATGGAGCAAGTAGCCTCCTACTATGGTCATACTGCATACAGTAGTAAGTATTGTTCAGGCTCCACTCTCATCATCACCTGTACAGTGATGATACCTGTGCCACTCTTGTGGGATGATCTCTGTACACAAAAGGCCTTGTTTTTATGTTATTTTTTTCCCCCTCCAGTCTAGAATACAAATGCCCACAGTCATACATATCCTATTTAGCTACATAACAGCTGATCATGCACATGTACACATACATGTAAAAAAATGCCTGAGAAGAAAGTCGCTGCTCGGCGAATGCTAAAGCAATTACCCCCGCAGCTTGATGATAAATCCACTCTGGAGGCAGTCAACAGGAGATGTACTCAAGGTGTAGGCCTAGACCTTATAATATTTACAACACATCTCTGTTAATACCCTTGAATGGCTCGCCGACTTAAACACGGCCGGACATGACTCGCATCGTGGAATTTCATGCCGAGTCACAAACACACGCTCAGTGGACAGGTCTGAGTTACTGTAGAGCTATTTCTAGGATAGTTAGTCCCAATCACTGTTGGTGTGAAGAAATGACAGTTAAAATAGGTGCTAAATGATAATATGAAAGTTTATCATAGATGTGCAGTTTCTAGGTAGACCTGTCCAGCAGTCATGTGACACATTTTCCCCTAAAAAATTCCTGGTTTTCCTGGTTTCTAACTTCTGTGCAATCCCTGGTCGTTTCTATGGTGTTGCTATGCCCGCCATTAACTTGAGCCTCGTCGCATATGAGCTTGTGTGTATTTGAAATCTCATACCAAATTAAATGCACAGTTAGTTAGTTAGTAAAGCCATGTATAGCAAGTCTGGAATTAAGAGTGCATGCACGGTGTTTAACAAAGCACATGCTGTCTATGGAAGAAAATTGATGCAACAGCTTCCTTGTACAAACATATTGAGGGATTTTAAAATGGACTGAGGGATTTGCCCCCGAAATAGAAGCAGGTCCTACTGCACAAACGTTACTGATGAAAGGCTTATTGTCAGTCCATGGACTGATGGATTGACTGTGTTGTTGCAATATATACTTTACTCTATCTACACAGAAATATGGTGTGCAGTAGCATTTTACATATCTAGGCCTACAGTCATCTCCAAGGTGAAAATGTCTTCAACAGTAGGTATATTGTAGGCCCAAAGAGCTTGCCAGTAGGAACATGACTCGTTCCTGTTTTAGGCACATTGATTTTACCAAGAAAAGTTCATTTAAGGCTGCCAACATGGAAAGATGTCTATAGAAGCCCAGTGTTAATAAGAATACTGTACGGGTAGGTGCTCTCCATTCTCTTTGAATGGGTGCAGCAGAGCAGATCAGTAGGGGCATTCAAGGGGTCCAGTCATTGTTTCTTTTACTTGTGTCCTCTGATCTCCTCCTTTGTGGGTAACAGTAGGTAGTAGAAGTACTGTAGTGATTTAAGGATGGAAGAACAATCATTGTTACCATGGTCACCAAGGTCCATGTGCTATTGGGGGGTGTTCTATAGCTGGGATAACATTCAATGTTCTGATGAAAGGTACAGACACAGTATGTAATTATCTCTTCTTCAAGGGTTGTATTTGCTGTCAATAGATTAATGGACAGTTGAGCTGTGTTGGTACAACACCTGTATGCTTGCGTGAAAGTAGTCCTAGGTCGTGCTTTCTCATCCCCCATAGTGCCCGTTTTGTAAATATGACATTATGCTAGCTGGACCAGCATATATACACACACAGACATGGAGATGGAGTGTCGAAATAAAGAGAATCTTGTCATTAACTTCGTTCCTCGCTTACCGGTCTCTCCACAACCATTGCACCTCGTTCTACCGTGCCAAGTTAGACATTCCTCCACAAGGCCAAAGGTGTAAACGTCAGACGATCAACAAAGGCAGATTTAAATAAGGTTCGACTTCAAACAAAATCCCCATGCGTGTTTAACATGTAGGTCACAGTCCTAGGATGTGTTTTACTCAAGAGTATCAACTCTAAAAATCCCCATACACATGTTTGTTGCCTATGAATACTATATAACAACATGTGTGGAAGCTAATTCGTATATCCAGTGCTTACATTGATTTCAAACACTGTAACCTAAAATTCGCTGTCACTCTAGTCCAGTTCCCTACATTAAATTGACAAATAAATTGAATCTTGAAAAGGATATTTTATCTGTTGATCAGTTCTGACAGACATTTGGCTATTCCATTGTTTATTTTTAACCAAGTGTGAAACATAAGTAAGTGTATTGTAACTGTTTAAGCACAAATTCACTCTCTGACAACAATCTGTGATTGTTACAACTGGTCATAAACCTGAGGTGGAATATAGCCTGTAGGAAAATGTTTGTTTACAACGGTTCGTTTTGATCCAGTCCACATAACTTTTGCTAACAGATGTGCAACCGTAGACATCCATGGGAAAACCATATATTGTAGAGGGAGACCATTCATTATTGACAAATCCGAGTAAAGCCAATCAGAGTGGGATTGGAGGCTAGTCTTCAGTGTATTTACAAGGAGTGACACAGAGTGCAAGAGTTGTAACTTTCTGGGTCACTTTGTTGGAACTTGATTTCTGCTTTCATTTATCAAGCGACTCTGGAAGGAGTCCATGAATCAAATTAATGTGCCAGATCTGGTAGAAAACAAAATTGCAAAAAATCCCCAAGGAAATGAGTATGAAATTTGTATCATTTACAACTTGGTAATACCATAACTGACTAGCCTTATTTTGTGGATTGATGACAGAGTTTGTGACACATACATTTACCATACAGCCAATGTGAAACTGCATACCCGTACCACACTTTTGGTTGGAAATTTTGAATTTTTGAAGTCGGTAAAAACCAACAGGTCTGTCAGTATTTGCACATAAGAATAAAGTGAAAGTGCAAAAATAATTTTAAAATAATGAAAACTGGAAGGGGAACGATATGGAAGTCGCTTATGCCACATGCATACATGTGCGGTCTAGTAATTCACTCACCAAAAAGGAGAAATGCAGTTAGAACAAATTCTCCCAGATTATATATTTTGCTGCCCGGGTATGCAGCATGATATCATACCTGTATATACGATATGTGCCTGTCCGTGTCTTGGTTACATATGCCACCCAAAGTAAAGTCAGGCACACACTACATCACTTCTCAAATAAAGTAGACTTACAAGTGTAGGCCTAACAGTGTCCTATATATGTGACTAACCATTACAGACACTTTTAGCAATACACAGAGACACTTGAATGTTAGATAATATGATTGCATTTCTCCCATCCATCTGAAGTATGAGGCAGTATCATCCCCAGTGCATGATGGTCCAAGTGTCTGAGCATGATACTTGTTTAGTGTTTTGTAGTACTGCTTCCAAACAGTTGCCTCATGCTTCTAAGGTACAGGTACATGTGTTAGTCACATGCTGCACAGTATCTTATAATACACAATGCTGCTGGGTCGTTGAATCAAGGTCAATAGTGGCTATAGATGGAAGTTTCTGTATTGTGTGTACATGTTTACACAGTGTACTGTATTGCTGGCAGCAGAAGTAACCAATCAGAATTATCCTCACCACCGGTGGGATCACTTGGTGTACAGTACAGTAGCCTACTTTTTAGTGTGTTTATCTGTGAGTTTGCAAACTATATCTCAGATTCAGCAATCAGTCCTAGCTATGGCGTTAAGGAACACCTACGCTGTGCATCTGACCGTGAAGCATGATTGGACTAGTGTTAGCTAACAAGGATAGCTCTATTTTATACCCTAATTTTTGTCTGACATGGAAGAAAAGGGATTTGTTTCTTTTAATGTTTATTGCTGCTTACTGAGGGCTCTCTCTAGATTAGAAAACAGGCGAAAAGAGAGAGAGGGGGGGCCGGGGAACAAAAGTGTAGAAGCTATGACTTGCTGAAGCATGAAGTTTAAAAAACAAACTGCAATATTATTTGCAGTTGGTAAACTTGTTATAACTTGAGAATTTTACATGCAAGGCAGTTCTTTCTGCAAAGGATACTGGACACTAGAGTTTGTAATCTCGTGACATTTTTCTTCACAACAACTTGGCAGGCATCTATTTATCAGTCACGTTTTGGTACACTCTGCTGACGAGAGTAAATTATCACTTTTTGAGTTCTCCACGATTACGGATAATTACGGACGGATTTATTCTGCAAGACCTTTGAGTTAACTTCTCGTGTGACAATTTTGTTAGAGGAGGAAGGAATTATCAGGTTTTAATTGGACAGTAAACTTCTACAGTTGACGTCAGTTTTTGGTGATTTTTTTTTTCTCCTTTCAATTGGTTTGGGAGTTAGGGTTTGCTTATAAATATAGGCACCCTCCTCATTTCTATAGGCTTCATTTTAATGGGAGGGAACAGATATCACAGCACCATGTTGGACCTGGATGTCTTCCCACCTGCAGCAACAAGATGTGCATGTTTCACATGTGCAACATATGAAAAAGACTCGGAAAGCACTGGTAAACAACTGATCATTCTCATATTCTATGATGTATGCGGATCGTAGTGGTTGTTTGGGGGGGGGGGGGGTTGGGAGGAGGGAGGGAGCAGTTTTACATGGGGTTGTTGTACATACTGTACAAAGTGTTCATTCCTTCCAAGTGTACGGTATGTATTATACTATGATAAACTTGAAACAAGTACTATAATGAGATAGCATGTTTTCAGGTTCACAGTAGTAGCAGACTGCTGCTGAAATTTGAGTATGAGTGGCCGTATTCTTTTACTTTAAGGTGCTGGTAGCTTTGTGTTGCATCTTAACCAAACAGCTTGTGTTGAATCTGCCAACATTCTGTATTAGTACTGGTCATGTACATACAGTATACAGTTTAAAGTCTGTTAATGTTACAGTAGGTTGACATTTAGACATTTTGTGATCTGTTTCAGAGATAGTCTATCAGCATCTCTCTACAGTCTAAGGATGAAATTAATCAGGCAAAAATCTTATAAAGGAGTTTCCAAGGGGGAAAAAAGACCTATAAATATGTGAGGCGACCAAACAATTTTTTTTTCTGTATCGCAACAACAGGTGTTTACAGTAACTCGTTAATTAGGAACAGCCAAGAGTTGGTTAATAATAGCCACATAGTCTCTTAGAATGAAAGGAGAAGATCCAAGATTTTGTGTGTGAATTTAATGTATATATATACTTAAATATGGGCCTGGTCAAATTAATGCATACAGTAAGTTAAAAAACCCAACTCAAGATGCATCACATTCTGTTTGGGATTATCTGGAGGTATAACAACACAGCCAGTAATTTCTGTGCTAGACCTACAGTACTTCAAATATGGTTATCATTGTGTACTCAGTTTTATGTTGTTGAATCCCAAAACATATCGGAGGGCAGCCAATGCTATAATTCTGGGTTTATGATAGACAACCGTTTTAGTTTATATGGTATATAGTAGACTGGTTGTTCTTTTATATCTTCTTCCATGGTCAACCGACTTGAAAGCACTTCTTTTAAAGCAACCATGAAAGAGAGTTTAAAGGAATCCATGGAATACTTGTACATGTACTGTATACAGAAATCGACCCTAGAGTGCTAGTGACTCTATAACACATGTATACTAGACATGTGATTCAATGTTGGGAGTACTTAGCCAAGAAGGAGTTATTTAAGACACAAGCAAATACTTAACAGTACAGTCTACATATATGACATCTAGAAGTTAATAATAAAAAATAGTAATCAGACAGAACTATCTTTACACTTAAGCGAACACGAATGTGTGGAAAAGCCTGCAAGTAGCTTATGGAGGACTTTCGCAGTCGGGTGGCTTCAAAATTCCACATCTTAACTCAAATTTGTAATCTTTCTGAAAGTTCGGAAGAAACAAATCTTCGTGACTCCTCAAGTTCACGAAAAAGTTATTTATTTATTGCTAATCTGCAGGAGCTGTGCTCGATCAGGCTTGTCCCCCCTCCCCCCCCCCACCCCCCGCTGTCACACATACATGCCAGAATCTGAATAGCTTGAATAGTGACTTTTGTGGGAATTCATGATATACAGTAGGCCAATATCAGGGAGTAATTTGGTGTTCAAATTTCGCATAACAAAATATGGTTCCTGTGTCAAAACTATTTATACCTGTGCACTTGTATAGCAATTGCCCATTTTTGCAATGAGATACCGGAATAAATTATTCCATGAATATTACTATAATTTGATAGTTTTGCTACAAATGAACTGGAATCTGTAAACCAGATGGCACGTCGGGAATAACTTATCCTGTACCCGTCAATCGCATCGCAAAATGCTACGCAAATCGGTCAAAATTGCCATACTACAGGTACTGTATGCAGGTTTTGTGCACAGGAATCATAGTATTTTAAGAGAAATATAATTCAAAGCCTTCAGATATATGCTATATAAATATAAATACCCAGTATGGCTAGGTTACCCATGTGATGGCACTGTGATACTGCATGCACCGTGCCATCACAACACTGGTCCAGTACAGTACTACCTACAGTTAGTAGATTGGAGCTAGGAACAGCACTGAAAGTATTTGCCCTCAGCATGATGACAAAATGCATCATCCAATCCTTGCATGTTGCAGTATATATTTGTTTATACCATAGTACTACTTACACACAGTACCTGGTGATACATATTAGGTTTGTTATTACCACAGTCATCATATATACTGTACAGTAGCTACACTGCCCACTGTTGTACTTTACCTGTTCAAGCCACCTGGGACTGGAACCTCCTTGTAAATTTACAGCAGCTATTTTGGGAATTAATTCTCTAGAGGTCACCAATAAAGTTACAAGGGTCAAGTATATTAACAGGGGGGATAACAATATTTATTATCTTGTAGAGGTACTTAACTTTTATACTTTGAAGAGTAGAATATATGGGATTTTATATTGACATAGAGCTGCTTATATTGTACATTGTTTCTTATGATTTATCATGAAGTAATAAAAAAGAAATATTGAGATTGGTTGAGTAACTGTGCAACACTGACTTGTATAAACTGTGTATTATGTTTGTTAGCCTACAGTATATGGTTAGTTTACACTACTGCTTTGTGCAGTGTTATTGAAGGCATGATATAGTCGAGGCTTATTTGTGCTATTTTGATCTCATGTTGGGCTGTGATTATCGTGTATTTTGTTTATTGCATTGGATGGTTTTGTTTGGGGTTTTTTGTGTGTAATTTTTGTCTTTTTCTGGCACTGACAGTTGTTTTTTTTATTCCAGTCATGATGCATTTGTGTCTTTGTACAATGTATACTTGGAAGGCCAACTCAATACAATGAAAAAGTACATTAACATATCAAAGCAAGATAGAATGACAAATTAATGTTTCTGCATTTCAAATTGAAATGTGCTGATGTTAGTACAGGCAATGTGTAAGTGAATCTGTGATCTACACAATTATTTTCGTATGAATGAAATGATACGTAAGGTCGGGTCGTCAATCCAATAAACAAAACCACCCATGCACAGGTTGTATAGATATAGTAGTACGTTCATTAGTTAGCACTGGATTTTGCTGTTCGTAGTCAACAGGACAGTACCGTTTATTGTAGACATTTGTCCCGTTTTCCAAACTTTTCTGGATGTTTATCTTTTTATGCTTAAATGTGCTGGTTGGAATGCCCAACGTACCTTAAAGGACGTGTAGACTGTCAGAGATGATGATATACTGTACCATGTTTGCGACAGCACGTAATTCGTTGCAACCGTTTCATTTGTCCGGGGTTTACAACAAACATACCTGTCCTTTAAAAGTCCACAGAAAAAATGCGTAGTTTTAACTTCTTGAGCGGTAGATCCAAGAAGGAAGAGGAGTGGGGTGTAACCCGCAAAGTGAGGGCGCACTGCTAAAATGTTGCAGTAACTAGTGTAGTATTAGGTAGATAGGAAAGTACATTATACATGTTGACCGGGAGACAGGTAATTATCCTCGCTAGTAGATTCCCAAAACCAAATAACTTTTGGGAAACAGGTCCTTAATACCAGAGCCAGAGCCATGCAATAATTTAATTTCAGAATGTGTGTGTACAGAAACTTAGTTAGTGAACAGCTCTGATTCTCTCAATCTATCTTATAGTTTGTTATAAGAGTGTTAAGCATTGTAAGTTCTGATAAACAGAATGGAATCATTATCTCTGACCAATTATTTTGAAATTTGACAATGGTCGGTCACTACTGCAGGACTCCCAACAACTCAAGAAGAACTAGGCAATAGCTTTCTTTGAAGAGGACAGTAGACTGACTAGACTACTGTACAATGCTCAATGGCATTCTTGTACGTCAATGCAGC
Source organism: Apostichopus parvimensis (assembly GCA_000934455.1). NCBI lineage: Eukaryota > Metazoa > Echinodermata > Holothuroidea > Aspidochirotida > Stichopodidae > Apostichopus > Apostichopus parvimensis. The sequence goes on along the minus strand of KN882449.1, from coordinate 84,081 downwards.
GAAGTTTTGAATAGTGGGCATACCTGGGCAGAACAGACATGAGAGGATGGAGGGGAGGGGGGGCAGGAGTGGGGGAGAGATGATGGTGATCATAATCTGTACTCAAAGTTGTGACCATATCAATAAGACATCAGTACCGTAAATGACAGCCAAGCTCTATCAAAATGCATGGTAAGTATACTGTAAAATGCGTAAACATGCATACAGTAAATGCAGTGATGTTTTCATTCACTGTAGGAGCATGCACATTCAGGTGTTGATTCACGCCGTGCACGAGTCATCGTCACCTACGTAATTTCATTTCTTCGTCTCTCTCATATTTGTGTTTTCTTGTTTCATGAATCCACAGGAGACAAAGATGGCAGCAAAGTCACACAAGTATACGCCACTCCAGGCAGAGGCCCGGACCAGGCCAAGGAAGTCTCTTACACCGACATCAAAGTAATCGGTAACGGGTCATTTGGCGTGGTCTACCAGGCCAAACTAGTAGACTCTGGAGAATTAGTGGCAATTAAAAAGGTTCTACAAGATAAGAGGTTCAAGGTGAGATATTTTGATCATCTTTTCAGAACAATGTCAGGAGAAAAAAAGAACAAAAAAAAAAAGAAGCATGCATAAAAATACAACACATAATTACAGTTGTAAATGAGTCTTTGCAAAAGTCAGTAACCCAGTGAGATTAATATCGAGTGACAAATATCTTTCTCTCGCTGCCCATTTTGAGGGGGCGTTTCCACCGGAAGACTGTGCGAATCATATGGACGACAAAGCCTTTTTCACACATAGTTTATACATAACGATGTCCGAAGAACTCACATGTACTGTACTTGATGAACTTGTAAATAAGCATGTTGAACCAGAATAAAGTCGAATGGTTTATTCACAAAGGAATTGTTTACAGGGACATTTTTTGTATCTATAATGAAGTTATGATGAAATTTGACTCCGTTTATCGAGATGCATTTCATGTTGGAAGAACCAGTTACAACTGAAGCATATTTCCATCTTCCATCTTTTTCTCTTTGCGTTAAAACAGAACCGAGAATTACAAATTATGAGAAGATTAGATCATAGCAACATTGTACAGTTGAAGTATTTCTTCTATTCCAGTGGAGACAAGGTGAGATACTCAACATTTCGACTCCATCATTTACTGCTTTTGTTATACTCAGTTGGCTTCCCCCTCCCGATTTCCACATCCTCTGCTGGCATGTCCTTGGACAGAGTTTCAACATTAACAGCATTATCCATGCAGTGTTTTACCCTCTGTTGTATTACACTTTTGTTTAAATTGTGTACCCATCATTACATGATAATACAATACGGGTGGGTCTGTTGCACGATGCACATATATATATACATGTATAGACATATTTACCGAGCTGTTCAATATGTTGTTCAAAGGCTTAATGCCCTATTTCACCGTTAACTCAATTAAATTTTCATTTAAAATAAGACAAAGCATCTGTGGAGTCCACTCTCTCGCTGGACTACCGTACTATATATGTAATCAGAGTAACGATTGTATGTTAATTGAAACAGGTCAATTTCTGCTGTCCAGCGGTTTGGTTTAGGAGTTGGTGGCAGGTCTAAAGGATTTCAAAGAAGGGTTTGTCGTCATCCAAAGTATTTAGGTCAAGTTGTACTAGGTTGGGCAGTGTAGTGCTACAGCCATCAGCTGAGATGAAATGGCATTGTGTATGAGGTATAGGTCATACTCATGCTGTGGCCCCCCACATCATTAGTAGTATCAAATGTTGGGTTTTGATTCAAATAGTAGAAGGCTGTATTATTGGAGAGAAGATGAAAACTGAATGCTGGATATGAAACCTACGGATATGTCCATGTATACATGTACAGCCGGAGTACAAGGTGCTCTCTTAATGTGTACACCAGGGGTAACAACAGAACAGTGTTTAGTCTGTCAATGGTCACGAGAGATGATCCCAAATGTGAATTTCTCAAATTCAAGATTCATTTAAGCCAGTTAGTGAATTTTATTTCATTTAAATAGCTTGACAAAATATAGGACGTATTAAAAAACAGTTCCCTGATGTGCACCTTGCAGTATTCTGAAGACATCAGTTTTATTACTGGAAATGGACTGAAATCTGCTGTTTTACATGTTTAAATTGGTACATGTTACAGTTCAAATGGTACAGTATATGGAGACAGGTACATTAAGGGGTTGGTAAATACCCAAACCAGGCAATTTTGTAACAGTGAAATAATTTAAAATGGGTACTTCTGATGCATACTGGAGTTATAATCCAAGAATTTTGGAGCTTGGTAGGTCTTTATCATTTTTTGCATGTTTTTCATGGATGGTGGTACCAATGATGAGATGTGTGTTTTAATCTTGGGTTTATATCTCATTTGCATTTACAGAAAGATGAAGTTTATTTAAACCTAGTATTGGAATTCATCCCAGAAACAGTGTACAGAGTAGCCCGACATTACAATAAGAGTAAACAAACAATACCAATTCTTTATGTCAAGGTATGTATTAACAACGTTTTTTAACTGTAGCCCTCTGAATCCAGACATTGTGAAGAATTGATATATTTAAGATAAGAACCTTCCCATGTTTTGCACTTTTTTTGTAACAAAGTGCAGTGTTGAAGTCATGTCAAACCAGAACCACTGAGCTGTGATTATGAGCACAGTCATGGTTAAAGTACAACCACCCTGGATTTCATTCTTGCTACACAGACAAGTCTTACATTTGCTTAGAAAGAAAAGAATAGTGCAACACGTTAAGAGCACTGTGGAATTGCAAAGAAATATAAGAAATGTTGGAAATTCTAAGTCATGTGATACTTATAGAGTAATTTCGATATATATATTATTTTTTGATACATGCATGCCACTGAAGCTCATCATCACATTGCTGCAGCCAGAATCAAGCAATTGGTATTATATATTCACAGTGTATATCCATGAGCCTACATCCCTGCGGTGATATAATGTACATAGCGTAGTGGCATTTCTAGCGATTTTCTTTGCTTCACTCTTGTTTTAACATGTTCATTCAGTACCGTCTAGCCCTACATTTCTTGTAGAAAGATTTATAGTAAACCAGTGGTTTTGTTCATCCAATTACCTGACACCAGGTGTTCTGTACTCAGTTTTTAATCTAGCCTGCATAAATTTACATCCCTGAAGTGGTGACGACAAGCGTTTCTCTTGTCAAGAATTTCTAGTTAATTAATCAGGTATACATGGTATAAATCTTCCTCGTTTCCATAACTAAGGCCTACGTCACACCCTTGTAGATCGGGAGAAACCCCCCCCCCTTTTTTTTCCTCTTTTTTTATTGAGGGCCTCCCTGGCTTCCTCTTTGTCACTAACACTCGTCTCTTCGTCCCGGTTTTTCTTGCAGTTATACATGTACCAGTTATTCCGTAGTCTAGCCTACATTCACTCATTAGGCATCTGTCATCGGGATATCAAGCCACAGAATCTTCTCTTAGATCCTGAGACAGGGGTACTTAAATTATGTGATTTTGGAAGGTAAGCTGCTACCCTTTCGATAACTTTTTTTTTTGCCCTCTTGATTCTGGTCAGAGATGAACGTTTTAAAAGAAAGCACCTGCGAGACATAACACCTTTGATCCTCCTGAAGTCTGCTCTTTTACCCCTCCCCAACAAGTCAGGTTGCTATCCCTGATATGCCAACCATTTTCCCGTAAAGAGAGAAAATTAGATACCTGTAGCCTTGTGTTTCATAGCTGATTCACTATTTGACCAGCGAACACAGATAAAATTCATAAAATGGAAAAGATGTAAGATACAAAATGAACCTCTCTTGTTATGTACCTGTAGAGCCAGTTATCAGAGCTCTTCTCTTTGCACTTTCTCTCGGGGATTTAAAAAAAAAAAAATTGTTGCCACACTGTTTTATTAGATCATGCACCTGCTGCTGTGGTATTGATTAGACATCTGTATTAAGTCTGTGAATGAAACTCTTGCGTAGATTGGAAAAATTCAGCGCACCTCTTGGATGTGAACATGAATAAATCTTCAGTTGTAAGTAAACTGTACAACAAGTGTGTTGTACAGTCTGATAGTACAGAGGCGTGTAGAGATGGATCTACTAGCTCAGCCAGCCTGGCAGCCTCAGGCGATGGACTGCTAAAGTGTGCCACTCGCACATTTTGTCTTTGTCCTCGGCTCCGTAGCGCCGCGATCGGAGTCGAGGGGGTTTTGAGTTTACGAATGTTCATTGGAACACGACTCGATGTGAGACAGTCAATGTTAAATAGTGTTTAGTACACATTAGATGATCTGTCATGGTAAGTAAGGTTGACACCGACACAAAAGTCTTCTGGCTGGGAACTGTTTAAAAAGTCATATCTGTGTCACGTGCAGTGTTTCCTCTAAGAAATTTCCCATTGAGTCAAAATGGCTAATATCTAAACATTTGACTCACCGCCGTTCTGGAGGAGGGGTCAAAGTGGAGGGATTACCCCTGAAAATTTTTTCCTTTAGGAAGGGAGCTTGGATGCAAAATGGTGCTATCATTTTCCTCTTTTCAGGTCTGCTTATAAAGGGATTATGTAATGAAATTTCCTTTGTTTGAAGAAACAAACAAATTGTGCTTTCTGGTGCCATATGAGCTGTTGTTGGAACCAATCGTTGAGAGTTTTAGAATAATTTTCCCTGATTTTAAGTAATATCAGTGAAAAAATGGGCCTTAGCGGAAACACTGGTCACGTGTATATGACACGCAGAACAAAAATGTTCCTACAGATTACAGATGATTGTCTATCAGAATAGTTCATTTTAGCCAGATACTTAACTGGTCATAAAAGGAAACACATAATGAAAGATCCTTATTTTCTGAATGTGAAGATTTATTTCAGCTCAGAATGCTCACCCCACCCCCATCAATTTTCTATCTCTTCTTTAATTGAATTGGACAATGGCGTAAATTTAGAACAGAAATACAACTGCCCGACGAAACGGCCCGTTCACAAATCGACTGGGCAGCCGTTACGTTAGTTCCCCACATACCCATTGACGGCAGAGAAGAAGTAACAGGATTTCATATCTTTCTTATTCTCCTCCTCAGTGCAAAGCTCTTGGTGAAGGGGGAACCTAATGTGGCTTACATTTGCTCCCGGTACTACAGGGCGCCAGAACTTATATTCGGAGCAACAGACTACACGTGTAATATAGGTGAGAGACTTTTCATTCGATACTCATCAGTTTTGAAACCAGAGAGAAATTTTTTGCACAAAGCAAGATTTGACACATCCGCAAAGTAATGTAAAGTATTGTGCTTTTACAAATTTTGGCGATTTGCATAAATTTCTTCCCAGTTTCCAACTGATCTAAGGGGAGACCTCTTTCCTTTGCCCAGGATTTTGAGATGTGCAGGTAAAGATATGTTCACATGGACACTGTGTGAGAGTCTCCATCGTGTACCTATAGATATGAATTTTTAGTCTCTTCTAAGATGTCGTTTCACCTTGCGAAAGTACCAGTTGACTCATTGTAGGCTTTCCCTCAATACAGTCTGTCTAGGAGGCCAGGCCAGATGGCAGTTTGTATTTACTTAGAACTAACTAATGGCAAGAAAAGTACTGGCACACTTGCACTATGTTCAATTTAACCTTGCTGAAGTCGGAAAAAAAAAGAAAATTCTTCAAGTTGATCGACGGAACTCACAACGTGAGCACGTGAATTAGTACACATGCTTGACACATGAACAAAAGATGCTGGGCAACAGTCAGTTTCATTTCATTCTTAGAATTACATTTGTATCAGTATTCCACTTGATATGCAAGGTTACTATAATGTTACTAGAGCAAGCCTGTTAAGGGTTGCCTAGCCTCATAATGAGCACATTTGTAGAAAATTTGCCCAACCACTTGGAAGGTAATAATATATATATACAAAGATGGCTAGGCCTAAGCCTGTGAACTATGAACTTTTGGGAGGTCACAGAGAGTGGGCCCGATAGCTGTTTTGTTGAAGAAAGGTTTCAACATTTCTTGTGCTTTGATGCAACAAGTTACTGTTGTATCAAACATTTCGTGCTGATATTGTTTGCCTGGCATTAGACATCAAAATCTAGATGCACACCGGTCTATTTGAACTTTTTACACACTGTGCAAGCTAAGCAAAAGCTTTGCTTTGAATGAAAAACCCCTCGAGCTCTGTCCCCTTGACCTTGGATCAATTTGCAGCGATTCCTGTCAAGTTATCCAGACAGGAAATGTGAACAGCATTCTCTCATTGTAACAGTGAGTTGCTACCGAGGTTTTGAGTGCTTTGTGCAGTTCCTCTCAGGAAACAGTTGTCATTATTGTGCAAGCTTGGGTAACCCTTGGCAACGTCGTGAATGCTTTTAAAAGGTAACATACGATTGTACTAGACATTGTATTAGATAGTTTGGCATAAGTAGGCATGAGAGCACAAACCTCTGATGCAGTGTCAGACGATTCTCCTGTCAGACGATTCGTTTTACATTTTTTGCATGTGAATAGTGAAAGGAATGACCCGCGGTTGACGTGGTGATATCCTTCCAACTCGAATCAAATCAATCTGGCAGAGAATGGCATTTCCTGATCAGTGTCAGGCAACTACAGTACCGCCAATAAGTAACTTGGTAAAGATTAGATCGATTCAGCGCAAAACGCAGCTTAACTGCAATTAACCTCGCTCCAAATAAAGGAACGCTACTTTCCCCGCACTCCAAATAAAGGAACGCAAATTCCCCGCGCTCGCTATTCACCACCGACACAATGGGAGTGAACCGATCGATACAACGCTATTCATAGGGTGGAGGTAGTGCTGGGCGATATTTGCTTTTTACCGTCACGATAAATAGT